>VVHJ01032410.1:6045-16547 GCA_015107715.1 Tylochromis polylepis
CTCTCCTCCGCCAAGAAAGAAAAAAAAAAAAAAAGGCACGTGACCATCACAACTAGACCACAGAGCAATGGAAGAAGGTGGCCTGGTCTGATGAATCACGTTTTCTTTTACAGTACATTATGTGGATGGCTGGGTTCCTATGAGTTGCTTACCTGGGAAGCACCTGGCACCACAATGCACTATGGGAAGAAGACAAAGAAGGCTTCTCCAGCCCCTTTCAAGTCTGTCGAATGTGCTCAGGGTGAAGCTGCACTCAATATCGAAAAGCACATGGTGCTGGTGGTGGACATGTTAAAACTGGTATTGTATGGCAAATGCCAATCGGTTTCCTCTCCACTAGAGAACGTCAGGCCTTTAGGTTACCCTCATGAAGTCTGTTTTTGATTTTCCGGTCATAGACACTCACACCAATGCCCTGTGGGAGATCATTTCATATAGGGATCTGGCAATGCTCATCCTGTTCCTTCTTGCACAAAGGAACACATACCAGTTATGATCAGTTAAGGTAATTCAAGGTAACTCCTAAAGTAATTGCCTTTCTCCTCCAATATGCTGGGAAACACAGCAAACCTTTGCCAATGGCACGTATGAATGGGCCATCCTGGAGGAACTGGACTACCTATGCAACTTTTTTAAGATCCAGGTATTGCCTAATGATATTAGTTGTGACACTGACCCTAGCCAAATGCAAAACTAGTGAAAAACAGTCAGAAAAGATGAGGATGGAAAAAATGTCAGTGCCCTTCACCTGTAAAAACATTGCTGTTTTGGGGCTTGTCTCATTCTTGCTCCTTTATTGTGTACCCGTTGTTCTTTTCATTAACACCAAAGCAGCTGAAATTGATTAACAACCTTGCTCATATTTAACTGACAAGATCAGTATCCCAGAAGTTTAACTGACTTGATGCTATACTTTAAAAGTGTTCCTTTAATTCATTTAATTATTTAATTTATTTATTTAATTTGATCCCCATGCAAAACATGATTTAGAAACATATTTTTTGAGCAATATATAAAGAAATGAGAGGTTGCTCAAGCACAGTACTGTGTGGTTTCCAAAAATTGGCCTTTGATGTGATGACCTACCTGTGGTAGCTGAGGGGACTGTCTCCCAATCAAGGTCCACTTCCCATCTCGGATTCTGTAGCCACTGACCACTTTACCTGTGAAAAACAGATTAATCCATACTAACACGCATACTGATAAAAAAAAATGCTCTGAAAAAGACTGGAAATTCTTTGGTTTTTCTCACCAAGGCGGTGTGTGTGTGTCCTGAAGGCAAATGGGTAGATTGGATAGGAAGTATAATCGCATGCGACATCTGCATTTGTAACTAACACAGGACAGCAAGGCAAGTCAGGACAGACACCACTGTAGAGCTTCTTGTCTTCTGACTTTCATGCAGTCTATCAAGCATTTGTGAGCAGACTGAAACAGCTGGCTTTATTTTTAATTATTTATTCAATTTGTTACTTACAAATAAAGAAGCTATCCAGGTTAGTTTTGTTATATGTAGTACATAAACCCAATCTGACTTTGTCACACACAAACACATGATTTACTGCAGGTGGACTGTGCTATGTTAAAAGACTTGAAACATACCTCTTTTTCCTGGAAGGATAACTGTGTCCACAGACATGAGCAAATATATGCCAGCAATGAATGGCTGCCTTTTTAGAAGTCCAACAAAAGAACAAGAACAAAAAAAAAAGTTGGAGGATAGGAAGGAAATTTTTATTTTCAGGTTGTCGATCTTTATATTCTTTTATGTTCTCAAGCAGTCTTAAAGCAACAACTGTTAAAACGTCTTCTAATTTATTTTGTTTTATCATTAACTGAAAAGTTCATTTATTTAACTCATTACTTACGGCCTAGAAGTCATTCTTAAAGTAAGTCCTGAGCAATCTCTATGGTGATCTGCAACAGGTAAATAAGAAAGGACTATTATATTTATACAATTAAGTTGACATTTACATAAATGATCAGAGCCCGACCAATGCAGATTTTGGAGAACGATACTGATATTTGGTGTTTTAAAAATCTGATATTCTAATGTATCAGACAATTTCTTTTTCTTTCCAACACAAAACATAAACAAACATTCATTATGTGAAGTCCTTTATTTACTCATTCATGCTCTGCACGACTCTGCTCATATCAGCTGCTGTGTTTTTGGTACTCCAAACACAAGTGTTGCAACTGGCAAATTCCAGTACACAATCTGGTGGACAAATATGCAAAATCAACACTGATAACATGGTTGGAGGGTATTTCACTCCTCTTTTCTTTACTTTATAAATTTTCATTTATTGGTTGTTATAAATGTTGATACCAGGTGTTAGGTCTGCGCTGGCAGGCCTCGCTGGTACAGAGACTTATCCTCGTGAACAAAGCAAGACAATCGGAGCTCAATCGAGTTTTTACTTGCGCAAGGGAAGCTCCGTCTGCATCTCAGACGACTCCAAACTTTTTGCTACCCCTTGCAGCCTTTTATTGAACACACAGTGACACAGCCCCCATTGTAAACCCCATGTGGTGTCGTAAAAGCTAAGGCACTGTGTATGTATGTGCACGTGTGAGCTTGTAAGTGAGTATGTGTGTGTGTGTGCCTTTGTATACGTGACTTCCTGGCTAAGCGTCGTGATAGCATCCCCCATCACAGAAGGGTCATCAGACCTTTACCCTACATATGGCTTAACCCTTCTTAACGGTCCACCATACATAAACACAGGTGGACCCATAAAGATAAAACATGTACATCCCTACATAAACAGGAAAACAGCTAGAATCTTCCCAGTGGTGTGTGCCTGCAATAAACACTAAAGCCTCCCCCCAACATTCTACATGCAGGGGAGAAGAAAGCTCACAAAGGAACATCTCTAAACATACAATTGAATACAAGACCCACAATTGTAAGTACAATAATGACAACATTTAACAATTAACTCCAACACCAGGGGATCGATAAATAGCTAATATTAGTAAATAATGGCCCACTGAAGTCAATGAACAAGGGACACAGTTTGGTTGGCTTAGTTGGTTAGCTCAAATTGATCAGGCCAGGCTAGAAGGCCAGAGGCCAATAGGTGAAGGCCAGTGTTCAAGAAAGTTGATACATTTTTTTCCAAGTTTAGGTGGTATTCAAGTTAGATACATTTTCTCTTACTGACCACCTTGGCCAACTTGTGTGATATAGAGAGGACTGCAGTGCATGAAAGTTTGTCATAACTCCTTTAGCAAGTTAGCAAGGAAAGCCTTCATAAAGAAGAGAAGGTGTCAAATCCAGTTTAATAAAACTGGCAAGTAGAACAGGTGGAGGTTCAGCCAAAACTTTAAGAAGAGCGTCTCTAAGAAATCACTTGGTTGAACAAATGTACAGTGTTTAAGCAACAGTTTTGCCTTGCCCCTTGTAGATAAACAGTTAACCATATATTTTAATACTTTTTTTAAAAAATCTGTTTTTCCAAGATCTTAACAGTTGCTTTTTTTCCTGAAAGATATGCGGTCCTCTCAGGTCAGATTTTATACAATCATTTTATACAAATTAAACAAAGCATGAAATGTTTAAGCTCAGTCCTAAACATCTTTAGCAGAAATGTTAATCCATATAACACTGATGAGGAACATTTTTAGGCAGAATAATATTTTTAGTTTTGATAATTTATGTACAATATGCCAGTAATGAAGTGTTATGTGTAGTGAAGTGTTTCCTTGCTTCTTTTGCTAAAGGAATGGTTCTAAAAAAATCCTCCATCATTATCCGCTACTGATAAATCATTTTGGGTAATATAGTAGATATTTATTTAACTATACAAGTAGGAACATTTTACAGTTCTTCAGACAGGAAGGCATGCAGAAAGGTAAAGGCATCCATGTAGAGTGCAGCAAGCTATAGAAGGCTGTCAGCAGACAGGCAGCACAAAACAGTGTGTCTTAATCTGGTCAAATTTGTCTTGTGGAAAAAAAAAATTTGGTGCACCTACTTCCCATTTCCTAGCAAAATATTAAGAAATGAATGGTGACTCAAGACTTTTGCACAATACTGTATTTCAATTTGAGAGATTCACCACAAAGTTCAATGTAGAGAACCTTAGCAACTGTGTGGGTGGTTGAAAAGCAACAGAAAACTAACGTTAGAAATATCAGAAATAATATATACTTGCTACGCTGGAAGAGGTCATTGCACTTGATATAAAAGATTCCAACATTTTATTTCAGAGGTGAGTGGTCTTACTGTAGTATTTAAAATGACTTTTAAACTCTTTGGATCTTTCCAGAGTTTTACTGAATTATTGCTGCTTAATTTGAGTACATAATAATTTTTATTACATAATAATTATGCTTCAAAAGGACTCACCTCTGAAAGCACTAATGTCACCGTAATGAATCTGCAGTACAAAGTAGTACATTCCTGAATTTCTTCCAACTTTAAAGCCAACATCTGATAAAATACAGAGAATAGTGGTTAACAATGGACATAAGACCTCATGAACATAAACAGTAAAGGGAGAAGAGAAAAAAATGAGTAGCATACATACATAAAACCTACTCATAATAAACATTCTTCTTTTAAAATAAATGTTAAAAATAAAACTCCATCCACTTCCACTTCAGTAGTTCAATACAAAAAAATCATATTTATTAACTAATCTAAGTAATTGTTAGCCAACCCTGTCAGAGACGTACCTTTGGGTAATTTGGTAGGTGGTGCATTCCGAGCCCAGGCATACATAATTGCTGCTTCATCCTCACAAGTGCCTTGCACACTGCCACAGTCCCTTATTGTAGAAACAGCACAATAAGCACCACTTTCTGTTTATGAATGACCACAAAATAGTGAATCCCAAAGGCAGTTACAGAACAAAACAAACAACTATCTCCAGTTTAGCCATTGCTCTGTGGAGCAAGCATATAGAGGTATTTACATAACGAAAGACAAACACACAAGCAATCAGGTAATATTACGAATATTACAATATGACATTATTTGTCAGTAAGAACTCAACAGTAAGACTCTAAATCAAGGACAGGTTGACCATCTGTCATTAAGCAATTCTATTGCCAAATTACAGTTATATAGCATCAAATCAAAAAAACAATGTTGCATTAGCTGCATCCCTTAGGGGTTGCCACAGTGGATGACCGGGCTCCATCTCATCGTGGCGTATGTCTAGCATCCCCCAGCCACACCAACCTTCTTCATATCCTCTATTACATCCATTAAAACTTTCTCTGTGTTCTTCTGCTTGTCAGATCCATATTCACGCTTATTTTTGTCCAGTATATCCACCATCTCTTCACTGCACACATCCAAAACAGCTAAGCTTTGCCTCTCTCTCTTTGGTAAATGGACTGATTCTTATATAGTGCTTTTCTACTCTGCTGGAGTACTCAAAGCACTCTATACAACATGCCACATTCACTATCTTCTATACTTTTTAAGTGCTCCAACTACCATTCACACGCCAATGGATGCATTGGAGAGCAACTTGGGGTTAGTATCTTGCCCAAGGATATTTGGCATGCAGACTAGGGGAAGCTAGAGATCGAACCACTAACCTTCCGATTAGTGGATGACCTGCTCTACCACCTGAGCCACAGCCACCCCAATTTTGGATGTTGCAGCATCTGCTTGCAGTCAGCATACATTATGTATTCAGTGTAGCCATGAGGTAAATGTACAGTGACATTAAGAAAGACATATTCCAATATTTTACGGGAAAATGTAAATGTCCAATAAAATGTTTACTTTTTTAGTTTGTGAATATATGTTGCGGTCAACAACAGCGGTCAAAACCACAGCTAAGCATTTTCACCTTGGAAAACTAGTGGACAGATGATAGTTATGGTGTGTAACTACCAGGATGAAACTACACTGTCAGAATTAGGAACAAGGTTTATGGAATAGTTTAGCTATTTGAAAAAATATTCAAGCCAAAGACTCAACTGACCTAAGGTTCTTTTTATTAGGCCACCTGTCATAAAGATAAGAAAATTTTATAAATCTGTCAAAAACTTACTTAAAATGAAAACATTATTTTGTTATTTTTGAGGCAAAGTTTGGATACAGAGTGAAGTCTAGTTTTTATACCCAAATTTGAGCCAGCACACTGGATTTCTCTGAGAATAACTGTAATTTGGCATCGTATAATAATGTGCTTTACTATTTTTTCTTGCTATTTTTGGAAATAGTAACGATTGAAAATTCATGGATAACAACAATAATTATAGTTTATCACTAAAAATATAATTTCTGTTAAAGAACTTGTGCACACAGGTTCTTAATAGATGCACTTAGGGTATAAATTTTAAAATCCTAGGTGATTTTCAGAAAAGTTGAAATCGAGGACACGGTCACTGGGATTCAAACTCATTTGACATTTTTAATAGATTCATCTGTGGTATCAGTTTCAAAATCCTACATTGTCTCATTCTTAAGTTATTGCATTCACAAACTTAGATGTCCAAACTGCCTGGCCACCTGGCAGGGTGACAACAATATCCCATCAGCCTTTATGGCAGTGGACACCTCTATTCATGCCTTTAAGGCAGATGATACTTCAACAGCCACTCTTCACTGAGCCCAGCGGCATGGTGGAGCAAGCTTTGTGTTGTACTTCCTTCCTCTCCTTCAGGGAAGAGAAGTTGTAGACATGCCTGCTTATTCCCTTTCATTCGATTCACTTGGTACAACACACGTAGTATAGGACTTATATACGTGCCCCATAGAGCAGCCCCTGAACTGGAGATGGACTACCAGTGCATGTTAGAGCCAGCAGAAAAGACAGAGGGAGCCACCAAAGGAGCTGTAACGTCCAAATGATAGAATGGAACAAAAGTGTAAGTAGATGACCAACTAGCTGCAGCACAAATATCACTTACAGGAACCCCTGGTTGGGTTTAGGGCTCATAAGGTTGACATTCTCCTGGTGGAATGTGCTCTGACACCCTGAGGCAAAACGAGACTATTGGTGCTGTAAGCCTGGAAGATAGCTTCAATAATCCAGTGGGAGAGCCTCTGTTTAGACAGAGTTCTACCTTTGGCTGGCTTACCAAAGTAGACAAACAGCTGGTCACATAAACACATATTCTGAATGCATTAAATTTAGGTACATAGCACACACATGGTACACAAGAGAATTCAGCCTCCTCTGGTCTTCATTTGCAAAAGGAGAGGGCAAAACTTAAGACACCCAAATTCTGTAGAGTTATAACTTGCAGAAATAATCTCAGGAAACTATGTTGCATTCCAGTGTAATACAACCATGAAGCCGTCAGAAGAGAACTGTGCAAGAACGATGCACAAACAAAGCATGGTCACCCACTTTCTTTTCAGAAGCCAAAGTGAAACACAATGCAGTTTTGAATGAAAAAAAATGTCACATCCACAGACTCAGTGGGTTCAAAACTGGGGCCACAAAGGGCCTCAAGCGCCAAAGTCAAGTCCCATGAAGGAATGCTGGGCCTAACCAAAGGTCTCAGCTGGCGAACCCCTTTCCAAAAACACACGGCAAGACAGTAGGACAAGCGAACAAAGCTGCCAAATAAACCTTAATTGTAGAAAAAGAAAGACCTTTATAGACCTTTACTCAACTTCATCTATCCATGACACATACCAATTAGTTAAACTGCAGGAATGTCTTAAAGTCCAACAAAGTTGATTCTGTTCATCTGGACATAGCGTAGAATGTCTTAAAGACATGAAGACCTGGATGACCTCTAATTTTCTGTTTCTAAATTCAGATAAAACTGAGATTATTGTACTCAGCCCTAAAAATCTCAGAAATATGGTATCTAACCAGATGCTTACTCTGGATGGCATTACTTTGGCCTCTAGTAACACTGTGAGGAATCTTGGATTTCTGACCAGGATATGTCCTTCAGTGTGCATATGAAACAAATACCTAAGAGTGCTTTGTCTGTGAAGGTTCTCATTCATCCAGGTCATGGTAGTCTAAGGAGCTTGGAAAGAAAAGCGTCTGGACTTCTCTAAGTTTCTTGAAAACGTTTCACCTCTCATCCGAGAAGCTTCTTCAGTTCTGAACTGAAGAAGCTTCTCGGATGAGAGGTGAAACGTTTTCAAGAAACTTAGAGAAGTCCAGACGCTTTTCTTTCCAAGCTCCTTAGACTAAGAGTGCTTTCTTCCATTTGTGCAATATCTCTAAAATTAGAAATCTCACATTGATGCTGAAAAACCTAATCACTGCTAGGGTTTCTCAAAGCAATGCTTACAATTCTGCGGAAACAAGGAAGTCTGAACCAGAAGCGGTAACCCATAGCAACAGTTGTCACCACTCACAGAGAGGGGCGCAAGCGTGCCACTGAGGGAGGGCTGAGCTGCCAGCTGATATGCAACACTGTAGGTGAAGCATTGTCACTGTGTCTGCAGGGAAAGGTATCACCTGCCTAACCTGGCTCATTTGGCCTGCAGGCTGAGGATTTACAATTATTTGAGAAGAATATGCATTTTTTACTGATTGTAACATTTGAACATATAATTTACATAGTTTGTTGGAGGCACCTTCTTGGCGAACAGCAATGAAATACAATGGAAACAACTGACATGGCAACCTGAACATCTAACACCCTAACTGGGAGTTACAACCTCAGACAGCAAAAATTTATTTTGTGTGCAGAGGATTTGTGCTTGAGAGACTTCTGGGACTGACAACCTAAATATAACTTAAGCGGGGCCTCTTGGGTAGCAACAGATCAGGGGAAGTAGCATCTCCCTGCCACTGGAGCCCCTTTTCCACAGCTTTTGGGACTGAGGCTTCTTCCTCCTGAGGGTCGGGTGCCTCTCGGAGCCCAAAGGGGGACACAGAGACCACTCCATTGCTGGTGGTACACATACAGCAATAGAGGGTACCACTCTCTTGCCAGTGGGCAATCTTGTGAGAGCTAGCTGCAAGCTTGGGTTTCACATCACATTTGAAGATGATGCCTGTTTAAGTAAGTTTTTATGTTGCATTTACATTTGCACTGTCAGTGGTTGATGAATAACTAAAATAAAAAGCTAAAATTTGTGCACTAAACATAAAACTACATTTGATCTGTGCTAATGTTCACACCTAGCCATTATTTGAATAATGGTTAGGTATTTAAATAAGAATGTAGTCTAAAATAACAGTTTTTCCATCACAATCGAGTACTACCTAATGTAAGTGGTCGATGTCATAGCAACGCGATCGAACATCCCGTGATGTCATTAGTATTCGACACGAACGCAACAACAAAGGGGGACCTTGAGGCGGCAATATCAAAAATGGTGGTTTTGATTTTCATGAATGAGATGCTCTCATGACACATCAAGTGACACCACTGACCAGCCAATCGGTGGCATGCAGTCTGATAACGTCAAATTTTAGTACCTGCTTGGATCACTTTGGAACCCTAGCTGAGCAGGTACTGTGACCTAATAGAAAACCCTGAAAACCGTGGCAAGTCGATCCGAGTAGGTAATAATGGAAAAGGGGCTTAACTGGCACTTCTTATGCAAGGCCCTGGGGTTTTTTTTGGTCCTGGCTTTTCTTTTCCCCCCAACAACAAAAACAATAATAAAATTAATTTAAAGTTGGGCATTACCAAAAGCTGTGGGTGGAGACAGGGGTCTGACAGCCAAACAGCAGCATGTGATGGACTGTGTCCATACTGGCAAGAGGTATGAAGTCCACTGAAGAGAAAAAACTCTGGTTAAAATTTTCCACTTCAAACTGACAGTGAAGTTCACACATAACAAAACATTTGATCGCCTTTCAATGTACCAACAGCTTGGTTCTTTGAAAATACATCAGGCTGGTGAACTGGAGAAAGATCATCACCACCCTCTAATTAATTTGAAGCTAGCAATGACTTAGGTCCCTGAAAAATGTTTCAAAACATGAAAATTTATCAAAAACTTTTTAGTGAAACTAATAATATATTATATTGTGAAAATAAATTTACGCAGCAGAGATATAAAAAATTTATCAATTGTTAGATTTTCAGAACAGCCCTGGTTTCCTTGATCTCTGAGAGGCCGCTGAAAGGACGCACTGCAACCCAAACAGCTTTTTCAAACTTTATTTTAACTTCCGGAAGTGGAGATCTGCTCCGGTGCAGTCCCCGCCAGCAGTCTCAACGGTGCTTTGTGTGCAAGGGAATTTATACAGCCAAGCCTAATCGTAAATTTAACACGAGGTACAATGGTTGTGTATGTACATGTACACCTGCAAGTGTCCGTGTGCGCGTCCCCGTGCGTGCGTGATTGCCGCCAGTACCAGGGGGTCCCATCCCACTCAAAGACAACCCTTGGGGATTTTCCATTTGAGGTGTGGATCTCTTTGTCTCAGCTCAGCTACAGGTTAAGAGGGGGAAGGGTCAAGGGAAGGGTCTCCTAATTTATGACCCCCTGCAGTTCCACTCTCTGTGTGAGTGTGTGTGTCTGAGTGAAACTCTGTAAACTAACTGCTTTTATCTAATTTACTTTTAGCTAAAGTGAACTACAAATATCTAATTCATTT
>VVHJ01032411.1:0-17143 GCA_015107715.1 Tylochromis polylepis
CACAAACGCTGTCCATCTAATCTGACTGAGCTGGAGCTGTTTTGCAAAGAAGAATGGGCAAGAATTTCAGTCTCTAGATGTGCAAAGCTGGTAGAGACATACCCTAAAAGACTGGCAGCTGTAATTGCAGCAAAAGGTGGTTCTACAAAGTATTGACTCAGGGGGCTGAATAATGATGCACACCCCACTTTTCAGTTATTTGTAAAAAATGTTTGGAATCATGTCTGATTTTCGTTCCACTTCTCACGTGTACACCACTTTGTATTGGTCTTTCAAGTGGAATTCCAATAAAATTGATTCATGTTTGTGGCTGTAATGTGACAAAATGTGGAAAAGTTCAAGGGGGCCGAATACTTTTGCAAGCCACTGTATCTTCTGTTTATTTTGAGAATTTTAATTTTAGATTGAGGTGTTACAATTCTTTAAGAAATAAGGAAGGCAGTACAGCTTGTATAATAAACCAGTTGCATAACTGTATATTCATCAGTGCTGCATAAGAGATTAGGCTTAAAATGGAACAAAGACTCTGGCTGTTTGTTTCTACTCTTTGAGTTGGCCTTAACTTTTCATCAGTTATGAGGTGACATCAACAAAATACACGCGGGATGTCTACAAAGAGCTGCTGATCTCCCTCGTGGCGTCACTTTTCATGGGGTTTGGTGTGCTGTTCTTACTACTCTGGGTTGGGATATACGTATGAAGGTACATTCAAACTCTTTTCTTATTTAAAAAGATGTAGTAGCTTTAATTTAGTTACTGAAACCATCAACACTCATTGTTTTCTGCCGTTTCAGGTGACTGACCTTAAAAAAAAGAAAAGAAATGAAAGACACATTCCAGCGTAACAAAGGACATCACTCACAACACGAACTGGATTTTGGATTAATTGGACTGCACTGACAATATTTTGGGATCACATGGACTCTGGATTTTGTTTCACAAGTAAAGGGGGATTTGTACAACCTTTGGTGTGTTTCTTTGTTCACCCTGACAGCTTCAGTGTTTACAATAATCAACACATCCCATAATGAAACAGATTTTACGGTTATATAAAGTGTTGATGTGTTGGGATCTGCCCAGACCTGAGGTGCACCACAACGTAACCTTTCACTTCTTTGAGAATCCAAGGTTATTTTGACACACACGGGGCTATTTGCGGTGTGTTTCAGTAGTGGCGCCTAAAACCCTCAATCCCCGATTAATCTTTGTGTTAAAAATAGAGCAGTCTGTTTCACCTTGTCTCCTGGATAATACTGACTACCCCCGAGATGAAGGATTACACTGGAATTAGAGATGGCTTATTTAATAAAAGCAGTGGAGACACAATTCAAAGATCTCCAATTAAAGAAAAGTGAGTTCACATTAAAATTGAATTATTAAAATAACAATTGTGTAAACAGCACATACTAATCTTACATAAGGCAAAACAGACCAATTGATCTTTCACTGCAGGGGAAACCTGCTTTCCAACAAAACTATGAGCATACATTGTTCAAAAAACTACCTAATGACACAGTTTAAAAAAAAAAAAAAAAGGACTTGGTCTAGGAGGCAAAATCTGCATTTACACCTGCTCATTTTCAAAACATTCAGTGTGTTGCAGTCTGTCTGCAACCCAAACTGATTTACAAGGCCACATAGATTAACTGACTCAATCCTTATTAATACAATACTTACAAGCCACACTTGGCTTACCTGCCACTGTAAACCATTTAACCCACAGCCTCTTGGCTACAAAGAGCCAGTAAAAACAAACAGTGGTTGACACTTTGCTTCAGCAAAGTTATGTTCTGTTATGAGTTACTGAGTTCCATTTGTGTGTGTAAAAAAAAAAAAAAAAGTACACACATGTCAGTGTTGCTTTGTTAGATATGGTTAATAGTTCAAGGATTTCCAAATATGAAATCTGAAAAACGGGTTAAAAAAAAAATCCAAAATTAGGATTAGCTAGTGATGCCCAGTGATATGTTTTTCCACAGTCTCTTAAAAAATGTCTCTGCTTCACTGACGAGCTCTGGCAAAGGCATCACGCAGCCACAGAGAGTCCTCATACAGCCTCGGGTCTCCCATGTACTCTGCTGTACGCTTGTATAAGTAGTAATAAAACACAGCCGCTGTTCACAGAAAGAAGCACAGTTAGTGACAACAGAATAGCTGGGGTGGGAAATGTATCTCTGAAATTAATTCACCAATTACCTGTTCTCTGAAAAACAAAAAGAGCTTGGAGACCATCTGTCCAAACAAAACTGTTTGAATTAAGCCATCTTAGGTTCTGGCAAAAAGAAAAAAAAGAAAACACTCAGAAGATGCATCTTCAAATGTGACTTCTAATTTGCACACAGCAGTCTGAAAGCATACCAGCACCAAGCAGTGGAAGCAGATGCTAAGGGTCAGGTAAAGAGTAGAGAATACCAGCAGGGCCCTGAACCTCTCCAGAAGCAGCGACACCAGGCCGACCTGGAACACGTACGTGTTGAACATCATCAGGAGGATGATGATCACGTTGAACAAGATGGCAATGTCCTGGATGCTGCAAACACAGTTTTGTTTTTGTTTTTTTTACTGGTTAATTTGCAGTATGAAACTAGATTGCATGTCAGACATTAAAGTGAGTTTGATGGCAGGAAAACTGGCTATGTAACAGAACCCATCCACTTAATAAATGACACATAAATGGTACAAAGAGTAACCTTTCAGGAGTAAAAGTATTATTTTATTATTATTTATTAGAGTATTAAATCAGCATAAGCCTGGGCTTTAAAAGTCATCTATGGCGTTAGATGAGAAGAATTAGATGATCAATAAGCAAGGGCTCAACTTTCATCTGAAAATATTAAACATTTAGTGTAACCATCACATTTTAGTACTTATTAACCTAGTAAATTTAGCAGTAACATTCTTTATAATGAACTAAAAACAAGAAAAGCAAGTGACATAAACACAAAAAATGCACAATGTTAGCACATCTATCAAATTCTAGAGCTCTCAATTCATATAATGAAAGATGACATCAAATATCTCTAACTCTGTATGTAGTAAAAAAAAATTTTTAAAAATGTGCATGTGTTTGGTCTCAAACGCAAGTAATCGGTTATGAAATAATTCAGTCTCATCAGCACGGAGCTCTGTGACTCACATGAAAAGCACAAGTTGGATGACAGCTGCTCCTCTCAGAAGTTCACTGAAAGAGTTGACAAAGAGGTCATAGGCCAACAGTGTCAGCTGGATCAGCAGCACCAGTGAGTAGTTGCCGGTCTGGAGCATCTTCAGGGGGTGGTCCTGCAACCCCACAGCTCCACAGTGTATTCTCCTCAAAGTCTCCTTCTACTGTTGGATTTTCTTGGTATTTGATGGTGAAACCGACGTCTTTGGTCAACTCTACCGTCCTACATACTTCAGCAAGAAACGACTTGTCTGGAGCAAGACATGAATGAGCCACAATAATCCATTTGCAGTAAGCACTGGTGGCTTTTACGTTAAATTGTACATATTATATTCTCCAATCCGGTTTGTTCCGCTGTCATTGAACATGTTTGTTGTCCTAGAGGGAAAAAATATCTCTGCGATGAGTGCCGCCTGTCCAAGATATCTGATGAAATGTGTTCAATCCTGCCAAAAGCAGCATGCTGACATCTCAGATGTGGGAAATCTCCAGATATGTTGCACTACCTGGGAGGAAGAAGAGAAGCAAATGAAACAACAAGGACATTTTTAAAGCGATGAAAAATGCCCACCTCGTCCAACTCATATCTTAGCCCCGCTAGCCATCTCCACTGTGAACGAGGGATTGATGTAATTTCTGTCTCAGTCGAGCCAAATAAGCACTGAACCTAATCACGTAAGGTCAACGTGCTCATGTTGTTACACAGGCAGGCATGGAAAGGTCACTATTAGGATTATAGATCTGACCCAAGTAAACTTACTCAGACTGAAACACCTCTTGTTTAGTTGCTGTTTTCGAAGTACTCTTTTTCTCCTTTTCGTTTCATCTATCTAATCTACAATTTACGGTAGCCCTTTTAGTCCAGTCTGGAGCTAATCCAAGAGACGGATAATAGAGGAACTATAGGCTTATCTTTTCCACAACAAATCACCCGGCTGGCGATGAACTCCCCCTCAGACACGTTTGCTACGCTAACACAACATCGCTGCTCATTGTTACGCAAGCAGGGTTCACAAACATCATTTAACTGACATATACTTACGAGAAAAAATTGTTGTAAATGATGAAACCAAGTCTACGTGAGGCAGAAAGCACCAAAAAATCAAAAAAATCTCTCTTTTTATTCGCAAACACCACTACTCAAGGGTCTACTGCTGATTTTCGGCGCTAGCAGATGTATTTCCGCTAATTCCATGGTAACGCTTCTTCTTACCGTAATAACTGTAGTACGTGTTCTCCGAGCTTTCATCAGCAAAAATGCAAAATTCCCAAAGTAATTAATTTTCACTGATTTGGCAGAACATTAATTTGTTATCTTGGACACTTGGGTGGTTGCTTTCTAAAAACTGAACGAATAAGCATAACAATTTAGTGAAAATTTCCGAGTGTCTCGATTTCCCCTTGCTGCGGCAAATATTACGGTAATCTCCCTGTCACGCGAGGTCGTCACTGCCACCCAGCGGCGGAACTAAGTGTTTGAACGCCTCAGAGGTGATCAAAGATAATGACTGGAGACCTGAGTTCAGCACACCACAGGTAAGGTGTGAAAGTTTCTTCAACTTCCTAGAGTTGTCAAACAGCGCAGTAAAGTGAGTCATTTAGAAATGCTAATCGTCGCGCTAATCGCCATCTTCTCTGTGTTGTGTCAAGTTGATAACTTGTTGTTTTGTAGTGCAGGTTCTCTCCCCCGTTAATAATAAATGGACACGTCTCCTTTCGGTGGTTTTAGTTTCCTGTACTTGACACTTTGCTCTAAAACGGGGCGTATTTACTCACTTTAATTAATTTTGGGTGAGCTTGCTGAGTTACAGTCACAAACACTTAACCGCATTTTACAAACTGTCGCATTTGATGAAGAGGAGCGCTCACATGTTCAACATATGTTCTGAATTCAATCACACAGTCAGACAGACTGGATGTGATCTAATGCTAGCAGTTAAAAGTTTGACTCAGTTATTTTGTAGCCTACAGCATGTTGTCTCAGTCCCCGGGGTTGCTTACATTTGCACCAAACTTAGAGCTTGCTAAGAAGTGTTTTTAAGTGCCTAAAAGTTTTGATATGACCTTTGGTTTATTGGGAATCTGAGGTGACATACAAAATCCTCAGCATACAGTGTTTACACAGGTCTCTTATCTGGAATTGCAGTGTATCCCTTATATTACACCCAAGTTTTGAAAGCTTCATAGATAATCAGCACGATAATTTACTGCGATAATCAGTGTTTGGGATTTTATGCCTTCATAGATAGCACGACATGGCAAGAGAGGCAATATTTTATCAACCACTGAGGCAGACTTTATTTTAATTCAATGTAGCGTAAGGATGTCCAGAAAAAAATAGTTCTTACTTCTTGATCAGTTTAGTAGTATGTGGAGTTGTGTTTATACTGAAATGACTATCCTGAGTAATAGTGTCATCTTACTTGAAGAATGATCGTGTGTGACGTTGGTAACCCTTATAAATCACAGTGTTATATGAACATTCATGCTGTCATGGAGGCTAGTTTTCCCCCAACAATTCCTGCAAGTAGAATTTGTTTGCAATTGTGGTTGTTCTGACAATGCAAACAACTGCAAATGTTTAATTTGCATCTCCTCTCCCGTAGCTATCCTCCCTCCCATTCGAGTACACTAATTCTTTTCACATAACACCATCCTGTTTTTTACCTTCCACACATCCTGGTGCTCATTCATAGGTTGGATTTTTTTTTTTTTAAAATCTATATAAACAGTGAGGACAGCTGGCTTATCTGAATGAGGAGTTCTTGTCAAACCTTTCAAGGGATTCAAATTTTTCTGTGAATATGTTAAATCATTTTCTTTATCAAAGGGTGTCGCACTGCATTCCTAAAAAATATCCTAAAATGTAGCATTGACATGATTAACAGCTGGTCGCAAGAGCTCACATGATGTGTAGAGTCAATAGCTAGTTTTTTCTGCACCTCTTGTTTGACAAGGGAGGGTCAAGGTCCTGTTTCTTGCACTATCTTGCAATACTAAAAAAGTAGACCCAAAAATGTAAGTAAATTTAATTCTAAAACTGTACCGGACACAGCGTTATTTATGGATGAATACATTTAGCACAGCTGAAATATTATTACGATCATGTGTTCAGTATCGTTTGATATACTAGAAGATAAGTATGTTTACATAGCCTGTAGTTAATGATAGACACATTCAAACCCACACCCATCTGTCTCTGTGCAGTAATGTCTAAGTGGCTGGATGATGATGAGGTGCTGGTGGGTGAAGGCAGCGGCGAGGCAGTACAGGTGAGCCCCAGAGCGCGGACTCTGCCACCTGGGAGCCCCAGATCAGGCCACGGGTGTAGTCCACTGGCTTCACCCCGCAGCAGGGAGCCGGTTCCACTGAGCCCACTGGCAAAGACCATGGGCAAGGCCAAACAGCTGTTTCTGCTCTGTGACAAAGAGGGAAAAGGGTTCATCACAAAGCAGGACATGCAGGTGAGCAGCTAATGTGGTAGAGGAGCAACACTGAAACTGAGTGCAGAGTCTTGAACTTTGTGTCATCTCCTCTAGTAGCTCAGTTTTCTATGCATTAATGTTTTGTATTTTCATGATCCTCCTTTTCTTCTTGCTTTATCTTTCTTACTTTTTAACTTTTATTTCATCTTATTTTCAGCTTTCATGACCTCGTCTTTCTGATTATTTTTGACGGTCTCTCAAACCACTTTTGAAAGTCTGATTATCAAATTCATATTTCAATAAAGTTTTTCGTGTTATTACTATTATTATTGTGCCTTTAGAGGTTACAATGGGAGTTGCCACTGACCCCTGAACAGCTAGAAACAGTGTTTGATAGCCTGGACAGAGAGGGGAATGGATACCTTACTCCTGTGGAGTTCAACACTGGGCTCGGTGAGCACGCTGCACTCAGTCATTTTAGAACTGTTTTAAAAGCGGATGATTAAATAAGCACATTATGCAATTCCTCTGTTCTATTTTCTGTGGTGTAGGTGAGCTGGTGGAGATGACAGACCTGGATCAGGATGAAGCAGAAGAAGAACTGGACGAGGTGGACTTTTCTCAGGACCCCAGTGCTGTTAGATTTGTAAACATACTAATGGAGCTCGGCGCTGACAAACTTTTCAAAGAGTGAGTACTCTGCCCTAAAATCTTTACCATTAAGTTCCCTCTAGACTGTCCACCAAGATTTCCCCATTCAGTTTCACTGCAGCAGCTGTGTACAGTAACCTCACCTTCATCCTCAAATGTTAGCATAATGTTCATAATATTATCATAAACTGGTTTAAATACATCCTCTACTGCTAATCTTCTGCAGTTCATCTATTTAACACAAACATGAAAATTAACTACATAATGTAGTTTTACCTGTAAAACAAGAATTCCTCAGTCAGTT
This sequence comes from Tylochromis polylepis, assembly GCA_015107715.1. Classification (NCBI taxonomy): domain Eukaryota; kingdom Metazoa; phylum Chordata; class Actinopteri; order Cichliformes; family Cichlidae; genus Tylochromis; species Tylochromis polylepis. The sequence continues at coordinate 7,544 of VVHJ01032411.1, forward strand.
GTCGCTATTTCCATGTGAAGGTATTGTGATGTTGGTAATTTTAAAGTTTTGAATATAATTTAGTGCTACTTTAATACACATTTATTATAGTATACTGTATATGCTAACATATTTACTGCACAGTGTTATAGTGAGAGATTATTTATAATGTTTTGCCCAACTTTTGCACAGATGAGGAGGATGAAAATAACTGAAACACTTTTGAATATAATGTAGTACAGCAGAACTAATTGCAACTTTGTAAATATTCATATATTTAAATTTAAACTTTATCCAAAGGTTTTTATGTATATCTGCTGGATACTTTTAGGCACAGCTTGCTAGAACTGGATTGAATTTTCTTTTTGCCTGAAAAACTGACACCAGGCGTGGTCTTCTGCTGCTTCAAAGTTTAATGTAATGTGCATTACGAGATGCTAATGTTTCAAAGGAATGTTTATTTAAAGGAATCTTTCTTCATGTAGGTCACAACAAAAGTGTGTGCTGGACTTCTTCAATATGTAAATGTATTTATACAGTTTGACATTTAAACTCAGCACTGGACGAGGTGCTAATGTAAACGAGTGATGTCGTGCAGTCACAGTTAGTTTTGTTTTTCGGTCATATCAACAGTTGTGTATTGTGCTGTGTGTCAGTCAGCAGGAGCTCTGTACTCTGTGGTGTGAGCTCCAGAGAGACCGACCAGAGATGCTGAGTGTCCTAGAGGGCATCTTGGTCCATGCAGTATCCCATTTACAAGACACCATCAAAGAGAGAGACAGTCTGGAACAAGCCTTACGCAGGTCGTACCTTCCTTCCAGTACATTAATTTTAAGCAGATGGACTGTGAGTGTTTGGATTATGCTGAAATTTGTATTTATTTTTTTCTGCATTAGACGGGAGAGCGAACATGATCAGGTTGTTCAGTCTATATATGAGGAAATGGAAAGTCAAATCAGAGAGGAGAAAGAGAAGCTCCTTGCTCAGGTATAGATATGTGGTAGTTGAACTGTTGTTCCATTTAGCAGGTGTACCTCAAATTACCATTTAATGACTTTATTGTGAAATCAAGGACAGTATTAAACAGAAGGAGAAAGGGCAAAAACTTGAGGCGGAGCTGTGGATGCGGGAACAGGAGTTGGAGAATACGCTGAAAAAACAGACAGAGGTAGGCATCCAAACTGTACTCATGTCATTATGAAAGGTGTTATATTTTAATGTGAACAGGATCTGTCTTTGTTCTCAGCTTGAGACCCGAATGCGCCAGCTGAGCCATGAGCAAGTACACATCAAAGAGCAGAACCAGCAGCTTCAGGACCTCAACATGCAGTTACAGGAGCAGGTGGAGTGCAACAAAGAACAGTTACAAGCTGCGTTGACTCAGCTCAACTTGGCGCAGATCAGCACTGCGCAAGAACAACTGGCCAGACAGAGGTGATTAACCTAGGTCCAGATGATGCCTTAGCATCAGCTTTGAAGTCATTAAAAACATTGTGTCTGCATGTGGTATGGCTGAAACTTTTTTTTTCTGTTTTAATTAAATTAAATTTTATTTATATAGCACCAATTCACAAGAACAGTCGCCCCATGTCCTGCACATTGTAAGGGAGAGACTGTATAATATTAGAAAGAAACCCCAACAATCACACAACCTTCTATAAGCAAGCACTTGGCAACAAAAGGAAGGAAAAACTCCCTTTTAACAGGAAGAAACCTCTGACAGAACCAGGCTCAGGTAGGGGCAGACATCTGGCGTGGGGGAAGAGGGAGACAGGTTAAAAGACACACTATGGGAGAAAGTGCCAAAGTTTAATGATAACTAATGGTTGAGTACAGAAGGAGTGTATAAACACACATGGAGTGAAAAGAGGTGAGTGAAGAAGAAAACGCTCAATGCATGACAGGAAGCCCTCCCCAGCAGCCTAAACCTATTGCAGCATAACTAAGGAGGGTTCAGGGTCACCTGATCAAGCCCCAACTATAAGCATTATCAAAAAGGGAAGTTTTAAGCCTAATCTTAAAAGTACAGAGGGTGTTTGTCACGTAAATTCAAACTGGGAGCTGCTTCTATAGTAGAAGGGCCTGAAATCTGAAGGCTCTCTCTGTTTCTAGTCCTGGTTTGTACTCTTGTTGCAGTGTTCTGGATCAAATGAAGGCTTATCAGGGAGCTTTTAAGACAACCTGATGATAGTGAATTGGAATACTCTAGCCGACAAATAATAAATGTAGAAAATAGTTTTCAGCATCACTTTGAGACAGGATGCTTCTTACTTTAGAGGCACTGTGCAAATGAATAAAAGCAGCAATTAAACAAAATATTTGTTTTGTAAGGATTTGAGGACCAAGTACAATAACCTCTGATTTATCTGAATTTAAAAGCAGGAAATTAGAGGTCATCCAGTCTTTATGTTTGTAAGAGATTTCTGCAATTTGAGTAGTTGATTTGTATCATCTGGCTTCATGGATAAATAAAGCTGTGTGTCATCTTCATAACTATGAAAATAGCATGCAGTGTTTTGTTTGTTTGTTTTTTAACAATATTGCCTAAGAGAAGCATGTATAATGTTCCCCCATTTTCGTGATTATCTATCTATGATTTAAACCAGTGCATCTCGCATATATCTCTATCAGGTACCATATGTATTAAAGGCCCTTTAAGACCTGCAGTGTGTTCTAATCTCTGTAGTAAAATGTTGTGGTCAGTGGTATCAAATGCTGCACTGAGGTCTAACAGGACAAGCATAGAAATGAGTCCACTACCAGAGGCCACAGGAACATCATTCGTAGCCTTCACTAGTGCTGTTTCTGTGCTATGGCGAGAACTCTAAACTCTACTTGCAAATGATCAGTTAGTTGTTTTACAACAACTCTTGCAAGATTTTTTTTTTAAATAAAAGACTAGAAATAGGTCAATAATTAGCTAAGACATCTGGATCAAGTAAAGATTTAAAATCTTTTGTTTGCTTCACTTAGAAACGTGATGAAGGTCTCAAGGAACATGAAGAAAGAGAAAGAGAGTCTTTTGAGACAACTGGAGATATTGAGGTAAGTCTAAAAGTGTCTGCTGTTTCAGTTAATGCCAAGTTCATTGACTAGAGGTATGTTCGAATAGTCCAAAAATCCAGCCACACTTACACTAGACTCCTTAACACCGCCACATGGTGTCAAAACAACAATGTCCATAAGGTAAACTACAAAATTCATATCTTCATCTTACCTTGTTGTTTTATGCAGGTCATAGAAATGAGAACAATCAGTGAAAAAAAAATCACTTCATTGAATGAGACCTATAGCAGAAAGCGCAATACAGCAATGGATATTGCTAATGTAAAGTGAATTATGAAGACCCTTAAACCCATTCTATCAAGTGTCAGTTTCCTGTCCTGTGCATTTAACAGGCTGTTGTTAAAAATTCAAAACATCAGTAGGTTATGGCATGAAATGTAAAATCCTCTTATAATTAACATTCACATTTATTATGCTGGTTGTGCTGTCAGATGGTGCATTGCTATGAATTATGGGACAGCACCATCTTCTCTCCTTTAATAAGATTGGTCCGGTGTATCCTGTCATAAAGGAAGCATCGATTTCCTTATTATTTGGAGAGTTCAAACAGCTCCTACTGCGGATGCCGTGCAGATATTTCCTTTTCACATTTCTCAGTTAGGAAGCTTCCCAAGTAAAATGGACTATTCAAACTTACCCATGGTCTTTTTTCTTTTCTTTTTTAAAAAATTTAATTCACCATTTGAGACACGGGTCTCCCTGTGTGAGGATGTCTCTAAATGGATTTCTTTTGTGTGTGTGTGTCAGGGATATGAACAAAAGGCTGCGAGATGAGAAAGACGCTCAACAGTCTCAGAAGAGGGTTAGTCACAGACATGCTGTCCTTCCTCCTCTGCCCTTAACATATTACCTACCTAGTGAAGATGTTTGTACGCCGTGGACACAGCAGGTTGATCCACCCTAAGCTAAAACTTGGAATAGATTCATGTTTGACATCAACTGTTATTATTTATATGGGCAGCTGTTATTTTTTGGTTATTAATTAATTTGCTGACATAGCCTTTTGCAATGTTGTTTGTCTGTGGATGTGGTCAGTGAACTGAAGGATTTTGTTGACTAGACGTTTATTCTGTCCTGTGTCAACTTGAAGGAGAAAAAAAAATGTTCTATTTATATTTATGTTTATTAGTCACATTTCACTGTACAAATCCAGGTGAACCAAAGTATTTTTTTTTTCAATCTAATAAAGCTTTTTCTCAGACTTTTCATATGACTGATAATCTAATGTAGCATCTTTCAGCAGGTTCAGCTCATCCTTGTTGTTTGACAAAACAAACATAAAGCATTTTTGTATAAAATGTGCAAAGAATCTCATGAGTATTTATTTTAAAAACAATATCGACCTCGATGCAAAGACTGCCTCTTTATTTATTTATCTATTGTATTTTTTTTTTTAAATCTATAAAAAAATGAGTGCACAGTTGAAAATAAATGAATATTTCATAGTTGGACTACATTCCTGCATTTTAAATGTACATGGTAAATAGTTTACCAGTAGAAGCAAGTGGAATTACTACAGAGATCACACAGTCATGAATATGCAGTCCTGTGATGAAATCAAGTATACCATACACATAATTCAGTAGTTTGTGGAGTTCAACACAATAACTTGAAGTAGTCATTTTGAATGAAAGCAATATGCCCAAGTCTATGGCTACAAAACACACCTAAATCATAAGCCCTCCATCACCGTGCTTGACGTGAGGCTTTTGTGCTGATATCCTGTGTTTGGTTTTCACCAGACATTGGACTGAGCGTTATAACCAAATACTGTGATCTCATCTGTCCAAAGTGCATCTGATTTACCTTGGATATGCACCATGCTACATCCATAAATCTTTAATACTTTATAAATCTGTGGACGAGTATGAAATCTTAATGCAACATATTTCTTCTGCCTCACTTTCTACAAAAACCTTGTAGACTCGAAATGTCACACAGCCTTTGCAGAAGAGAGGGTCAGTTATAGGTAACTACTTACTGGAGGACAAGCCAATGAAAAGGTTTGTATAAATAGTGCATCTATTTGTCATTTTTGCAGTGATGTAGCAGATGGATATAGGCAGCCACTAATTTTGTGTATTTATTGATTCTGAAGACAGCTGAGCTCTGCTGATGAGTTGGAGCAGGACAAAAAGACAGAGGTGACAATATCGTCCAAGAAACCCCAACCTTCATGTAGAGTCAGGGGTGAAAATGTTGAACAGCGGGGTGAAAATGTTGAACAGAACCAAACTCAGGTAGGGAAAATATAAAATCTACAAATACACATAATATATCTGAGAAATACTTATTTAATAATAAAATGCAGCAGCAAAACTGAGCAGTAATGATGGATATTATGTGGCTTATATATGGTTTTTGGTTTAAGACTTTAACAACCACTGGTCACGCAAAAAAAATAAAATAAATCTAAACCTTTAAAATATTAGATTGATCAAAATGTCACCTTTGATTCTTTTATCTGAATTTTAGAGCAAAGCTGTCAGTCCTCAGCAAGTGTTCAAGGTTGTATTTCTGGGTAACTCAGGGGTGGGTAAGAGCTCCTTCATCCAGTATTATTGCACAGGGCACTTTGACAGTAAAGTCGGCACTACCGTTGGTAAGTCTTTTCACAGTGATGTATATATTCATCAGTGTATATAAAACTACTGTGTGTATGTAGAAGTAAATGTATGATGTATGTGTTGAAGTCAAGCATGAAACCATGAGGCTTTGTTGTTCACAGGTATAGATTTTAAGATGAAGACTATAACTGTGGACTCCACCACCATCATCCTGCAACTGTGGGACACTGCAGGGCAGGAGAGGTCAGACATGTTTACACAAGCACACAAAATCATCTGAGGTGCAGAATATTTTACATCTAATCTGTTTTTTAGGTTTCGCAGCATCACCGAGCAATACTACCGAAAGGCAGACGGTATCCTTGCCATGTATGATGTAACGCACTCCGCCTCCTTCACCGCAGTGAGAGGATGGATGGACTCCATCAGGGTGAGTAGGCAGCGCTACCATGGTTTGATGTAAAAACATGCAAAACAGTGGATCCTTATTTGCATATACATGAAAGTTACTGATGTGATGGCGATGCACAAATCTAAGTCCTAACTTTGATTCCTTTTTTATATTTGTATATATTATTGGGGTGATCTCTTTGGTGTATCTCCTTTATGTATAACGTGTACTATAAACCTGCTGTATGTTCGTCTCAGGAGAAGATGTGTGAAGGTGCTGTACTGATGCTGCTGGGGAACAAGCTGGACTTGGCAGATAATGATCAGTGTAGAGAAGTGAGAACAGAAGAGGGTCAGAGGCTGGCGGAGGTGAGGCGCATTATAATATTCACCCAAATTTCTTAATTATAAAGCCACAAATGCATAAAAGAGTCTTTTTTTTTCTTTCTTTTTTTTTGCTTTATACAGCAACATCAAGCTTTGTTTTATGAGTGCAGTGCCAGGAATGGATTGAATGTGGAGGAGCTAATGAATCACCTGGCAGGGTATGGCATCATATTTTTGTGATTTACAGAATCGCATCATGAAAATCCTCTGGAGCGTTTATATTATATTACAGATAATCCTTCTGTACTTTTCTGTTGTAGCTTTGCCCATTTGCAACTTTTAAATGTAATCCCTGTTAAAAATACTATTAAAGAGTAATAATAAATGAGAAGAATAGGAAGAATTAGAAACACTTGAGTGATCCCATATTTAGAAAATATGTTTATTTAATTTAATTTAATTAAATTCTTTAAAGAAAAATTCTCTCTTTGTGTCTAATATTAAATTCTGTTAGTCAGAAACATGTACTGTAAGTGTGGCAAATCAGGAAGTGGACAAGTAGACATTTAAGAGTCAATAAAGCAAAACAAAATTTGAAGTGACAAATTAAATTGGATTCTTGCAGTGAATCCAATTTTCCAAAGATTAATATTATAATATTTATTTATTTACTTGCTTGCTTACTTACTTTTTTTTTTTTTTTGAAGGGAGGTGTTGAGTGTAAATGTTGTCTTTTGTTTTATTTTGTTAGCTTTTTTTATGCACACAAATATTCAGATGGGGGCTTAGGTAACATTTTTTAAATGTGCCATGGTAGTTGTTTTACCTGACAAATCGACAAAGGTATCAGAGTAGCAAGCAATTCCGCATACATATATTCTATCTCAGATTTCATAATAATTTAACAGTAATTCATTACCTTTTCCTCATACTTGGCCACTACTGCTAATCTATTAATTACCTAATAAACTGGCAGCTGGATGAATTTCCTCTGATATTACAGTAAGATCACAGATTTTTCTTCTCATATGTTGCGGTTTCTATACATTTTAGGATGTTGGTAACCCAGCATGAACGCCAATGTGAACATGCACTTCTACTGACTGAGACCACGCCTAAAAGAAGTTGCTGTACATGAACAGTTGAGGACAGGCTTTTGAAAAGACTGAAACTGCCTCTAGGTGTCTCCTCTTTGGTTCAGTGCAGCATTGTTGTATCCCACACCAACAGCAGATCATCAAGTCGTGACATCACATCAGCCATTTTTCTGTGAACAAGTTTACTGAATAGAACACTGTTTTCCTTTGGGGTTTATGCATCTTTCAGATATGTCTAATAAAATCTATTTTTGATGACTGCTTTTTTGTCATGTGTTTTGTTTTTGTTTTTTTAAAATCAGTTAAACCTTTAAGCTACATGCTTTAAAGCAAGTAGAACTCGTATGCATTGGAAACCAGCTGGGGGCAGACAAGTACAGCTTGTGGAGGGGCAAGCTGCCTGTTGTGCCAAAAGAGGACAGACGCTCAGACGCTTGAGTAGGAGGCTCGAGTTTGACTGTCAGCTGAGAACTTACACTGTTGCGCTTGACCTTCAAAGACAGTTGCACACTGAGGTCGGTGGACTCTGAGAAGACGTTACCCTGATAATCTACATCCTTTGGGAGGTCCACCATCTAAACCAGGTAGGAGTATTTTGGTCTGTGTGAAAACAGAGAGCCGTTTTTCCATGACACAATGAGTTAAAAATAACTCTGAATATGACCATTCTGATATTGTTTTCAGTCGTATTTACACATTAAGATTGTCTTAAAAGTATATTTTAACCAGCTTTATTCGTGTTATCCTTTTAACTGTTCTTCATTTATTTCTGTTTGTAAAGAAAGATGTTCACTCGTGTTTAAAATTTAAAAAAAAAAAAAACATTTCCCATGATGGTCAGGGTCATGACTTCTCTCAAAATAGAAGCACCAGGAAAGTTCAGTTTAGGCAAGAAAAACAACGTTTGATTTGAGCCTGAAGTAAAGAATAAAAAGCTAACACTACATCACCGAAGCGTGAGACGATCAGATTGTGTTACTGAGACGGGGGGGACATATGTCTGTCTGCTGGATGATATGTGACACAGGACGTTAAGTATGTTTTCCCCACAACATATTTGATTTCATCTCTGAGCTCTTTTCCATTGCACTCTTATAGCACCTCGAGCTACTGTGCAAAGAGTCAGGTACAATCTCAACAATAGCTGTCACAAAAAGCCCATTTTTTCTGCAACCCACGGCAAAGGTGGAACTAAAGGGAACTGAAAGAGGAAACTGATATATAAATAAACTGCATGTATAACTAAATCACATATGACACTAATACAGCTTTCTATTATGAAAGTATAGGAACAGAAATCTGTGTAAATCTTGTAGTGGGGGGCGTATGGCCTGCAGTCTTGCTCTCAGCATCTTGTACTAATCCTGTTAGGGGGAGACTGAGATGTGCTATCTAATATTTGGTTATGTTGTTTCTTTATTGTATCAGCTTGAACCCTGCTAACATTAATATTTCTCCTTTTTTTTCCCAACAGAATGGAAGTTCAACGTGAGAAAAAGCCCGCCTGCGGGACCATTTGTCTGAAGTATCTTCTCTTTCTTTTCAATGTTCTTTTCTGGGTAGGTTAATACAAAAGTGCAAAGATTTTCACTGAATTTTTAGATTACAACAGCAACTTTTGAATGATGTCATATTAATTCAGTCAGTTGCGATTCATTTAAAGTTGCACCATTAAATTTGTGCAGTGCTTAAAATGCCATAGGCGTTAAGATGACCTCTTTTGTACACAGATACATTTTAAAAACAAAAACGTACAAACTTTTTCATGTATTTATTTTTACTTTATTAACTGTCATTTCCTTTAGGCTTTAAGAATAGACTGATGTTCTAGTCTCTCAGGGCTTACAGTGAAAGAATGAGGCGTTGTCTAGCATGATTGCATTTTAGGAGCAAAGTTATAACTTATGTGCTGCATTCTTGCTACAAGCATCTGGTTTGAGTTGAGCTGGTAACGGTATGTTCTGTCAGCTGGCAGGTGGGGCTGTGTTGGCGGTGGGCGTGTGGACTCTGGTGGAAAAGAGTGACTACATCAGTTTGCTGAACTCCAGCTTCTACGCAACTTCGGCGTACATCCTGATAGCTGCTGGAGTCATCGTGATAGTGACCGGGATAATCGGCTGCTGTGCCACGCTGAACGAGATGAAGAGTCTTTTGATTGTGGTACGGCGCCCACG
>VVHJ01032412.1:0-14118 GCA_015107715.1 Tylochromis polylepis
GAGCCGCTGCTCCTCCACATGGAAAGGAGCCAGTTGAGGTGGTTCGGGCATCTGACCAGGATGCCTCCTGGGCGCCTCCTGGGTGAGGTGTTCCGGGCATGTCCCACCGGGAGGAGGCCCTGGGGCAGACCCAGGACACGCTGGAGAGATTATATCTCTCGGCTGGCCTGGGAACGCCTTGGTGTTCCCCCGGATAAGCTAGAGGAGGTGGCTGGGGAGAGGGAGGACTGGGCTTCTCTGCTTAGGCTGCTGCCCCCGCGACCCGGCCCCAGATAAGCGGAAGAAGATGGATGGATGGATGGATGGATGGATGGATGGATGTTTGTTTTTTTTAACAATACTAGCTTATCTGCATATTTTTGTCAGTATTTCATTTTTAAAAGTTGGAATATTGTGATACTCCTGGCTGTAAGGAAACAAGCTTTTTTGAGTACAGCCCACAAAAGAAAGGCCAAGAGTTTTCTCTCCTACAGAGAAGTTCATTAGAATTACAGCCTCAGAAATGGCAACAACACCTCAGATTAGAGCTCACATCACCACTTTTCAATTGTTCAAAGGAGAATGTGTGAATCAGGTATTCACAGTTGAATTGGTGCAGCAAAATGACTGCTCAGGGAGACGTATAGAAGGAAGATAACTGATTGGGTGAAGAAGAGCAAGGAATCGAAATTAGATTAGTCCAAAGACTTTGGTGCGATGGTTTGATATGTGACAAGAATGAAAGCTTTTTGGTTCCATTTTTGCGAGATGGATATGGATATTGGAAGTGTTATACGTTGTAACGATGTGGGGGAATATTTACAAAAGTCACTTTTACCATTTTCTTCACAATACAAGGCAACAGGTAACCAGCATGATTAATACAACACTCTGCAGTAGCAACAGGACAATGAGCAAAAACACTGTTGAAGAGTAAGAAAAGGTATTATCAAAGCAAAATTACATCCACTAAACCAGTGTCTCCCAAAGTGTTGGCCAGGGTGCCCTAGGGGAGTGTGAAGGTACTGCAGGTGGGCTGCAGTAATAACAGAAATTCAGTTTGCTCACAAGTATGAACAATTACCGATTTACAGTATATAAATGTATTTATATAAACAATGAATTAATACTGGTAATAGGAGGTGGTAAGTGGTGGGTGGAATACAGATACATTGTTCATAATTTAAAAAATCAATAGAATTTTTAAAAATGCTGCTGAAGAGTTTTTCAAGTGGCTTTTTATGTTATGTCATTGGCTACTAGTAGGACTGGCAAGTGTATGCATCGTACTGTCCTTTCCAGTCATAGTTCTAATCATATGACTCATATGCATTAATATGAAATTTTTAATCCAGAACTCTCTCTCTTCAACAGACCACACATGGCAGAATAATAATAACAATTTACATAATAATTTGTGAAATATGAAGTATGTCCAGCACCAGTAACTGCACATTTATAAAACTTCACAGCTGAACATCAGGGTAGATGACGCTAGCTAGATAGATGGTAACAGCTAGGATGGGCTCCATCGCTACGTTCAACAACCGTAAAGACCGATGGAGGATGAAGACAAGAGAGCAGAGAATATACACCAAAATAACCCATGATCAAAAGACTAGCTGTGTCTACTGTTTGGAAGTTTTCCAGACTTATTTTGCTTCATATGTAGTCGCCCTGTTTCAGCGTTGGACTTTCACTGCAGGTGTGTCTCAGGCAGCTCTTCCACGCACAGCAGTAGAGATCCAGGTGAAGTGGAGATGATGTGTTATTCAAGGCTAACAGATGTTTTTCCCATCCACAAAACACTGCATGCCACCTAGTTAAAAGAAATGAGTCCAAATATAGTTTCAAAGCTGCATTTTACAGCTGTTAACGCTATGCTGACTTTGTTTTAAAACTTATCAGAATAATAGATCCCAATGATTATTTTCAGCCTTTGACCTTTCTAAAAGCACTGCTGTCAGATTGCCCATAGACTGTTCATCCATAACGATTTAGTTTGTACTATGACTGAACACCAGCTTAGCCAAGCCTTTGGACCACATAATGCCATTGGTGTTACAACTTGATGACAGAGGATTTGTTACAGGGGGTGCTTCCCTGGATCCAAAAAATCCAGACTGTTTTTCCTCATTGTTCACTTATTGAAGGCAGAATCTGCGTGTGGAAGTTTGGGTACAGTGGTTGACTTGTTTATCATATGGCATATCTTTTACAGCTCCATTTTTTGCCTTGCTTTTTGGTTTAATTCTGTAAGGTTACACTAATGCTAATCACCTCTGCTCATAAAAAAATAACACAAACAAGGGTTTGAAAATTGCACACAACATTTGTTTCACTGTAGGAGAAAACCTTGGTTTTTGACTCTGTAACCTTTGCTTTATCATCTCCACAAATACTGATGGAAACCCTCCAAGAAACCTAAAACTGGGTGGAAAAAATACTTTTGTATGTGTAACTGTCACAATGCAGATCACACTTATTTAATTTGTCTGGGAATTTGTGGGAAACTTTTAAGCAACAGGAATCTTCAGCATTGTGCTGTAGAAATAATGACAGAGCTGTATGGGACTGCATGCACAGGTGATGCATAATTCAAAGAACTGCTCAATAGGCAATCTAACTCATGACAATGTTTCTCTGCATACCTCACCTTTTCACAGCATCAAAGTCTGCTTCCAATTCCCCAGAAGCATTCAAACATAATGCTAATTTTAGTGTGGGCTGGACTATTCTTTCTTTATGCAAAACTGAATGCAACATTTAAAGGTGTCACCCCCTGTCAGAGTCTGGAAAGTGAAGTATTACAGAGAAAGCTTCCAGTAAAATCTGCAAGAAATGAAGCCTGCATTTGTTGATACTGCTACTGATGCTGTCGGAGCTGTTGTCACAGGGCTTGGACATATATATAGGCCTTGGATTCCTATTTAAAAACTGTAATCATGACTTACGACTGCTCTGTGAAGAGAGAGTAGAGAGCTGCTCAGAAATGCCTCTCAGCTGTTAACCAGCATCTCACCAAAAGAGGATTTAAAACAACAATACAGCGACATGCTTGCTCATCTTTTCCTTCTAATTATTTCTGGCATGAGTTAGTTGTTTCCTGATCATTCTTTCATAATTACTCAGGTCATTCAAGGACATAACAATTTCCATCTGGCAATTGTATTTTTTTTTTTTTTTTTACATTTTGGTTACAAACAGCCTAGTTTGTCCACTGTCACCTCATAAATTCTTGAACAAAATGAAAAAGCAATGTGTTTATTTGAAAACAGGCAGCTGCATACCATTTGTAGCAAAAGATAATACAGACAATACCACAAAAGCCTAAACGGTTGCATTCGAAAGCCAATTTTTGACTGCAATTTTAGTGAGTTAAGGGCTTTCCAATTGGAATGCACTTAACAGACCTTGTGGTGTTTCCACTATCAGCGACAGTTACAATAATAATTTGAAGTTTTTGCAAAGACAGAAAATGGAAGTGCCACACTCAGAATGTCGCTCTGTATTATCTAAACTAGCTCACTAAAACACAAAAATGAATAAATAAATACATGTTTTTAATGCAGCTGTGAAAAAGATTTAGTGTCCTCAAGTGACTGCAATGGATATGTAAATCCATGAAAAAAAACAAAAAACAGCACAGCACTTTGGACATCATTTTCTTCTTCTCTGTGAAGATTTATATCTTTATTACTCATAAATTAGTGGAACTATCGCATATAAGACTGCTGCAAAAATATCACTGAAACCATCTGCACAGACATTTCCACCTGTTTTATTCTGTTTATTTGGCAGATCAAATATATGATATGTAAACATTAGCTAATATGGAATCTTTTCTTTTTACACTTTTTATTGTGAGAGGCATTTATCCTAATCCAGCCATCACTCCACCAATATGCTCGGTTTTGTTCCTGCTGCTGCATAACTGCTGGGATGGTGATGCTAAGGTGCACACAAGTTTATTTGTACATAAAACTGTTGTCCAAGTTACCTGTGTATTTCATAAAAACATTTAGATAATACAAGATTGAAATAGTAAGGACAATATATTACCTTTTTGGCCTTACTGACCTTTATGACCATGCTATATGAAATGTTCTCAGACATCAAAATCATCTGAATCATCAATCAAAACTGAAGTCAACTAAACTGAATTAAACTGGATACAGGAAATTGGTGGATACTGGAAGTAGGGCCTCAGTCACACATGTATAATGTATTTTCTAATGTAACCGTTAAAGGTCCTTATAAAGAAAACTCATATGACTTATGTTTCACTGAAATCTCCCATTTGTGCTAAATTTTAATTCTCTGAAGACTTGATTTTCCTTTTGAGCAGACTCTCACTCTGCACACTCTTGTCTGTGCTAACAGTACGCATGGTGTCACAGATTTGCTAATCTAGCATGAAGATGAATGAAAGCCAGAGCAACATAACATAACACAGAATTTAACAAGTGCAGTGCAACTTGGTATGACACTGTATACACATTATTTTAGCTAGTAATAATAAGCTTTACTACTCCAAACGCTTCGCTTTCTAGAAAGGCACACTCAGGACAATAGCAATAGAAAAGTGCACGCTAAAGCTTGCAGATAGGTTCATCTTCACTTGTATATCTCATTTCGCTCTTGGTTGATTATTTGCTCTGTTATTGCACTCACGCTGGGCTCACATTGACCATTATGATTAATGCTCTTCAAATAACATGACGACATACACATTCACACTGAAACAACATAAATGCATACAGTGAAATCATTAAAAACTGTGCTCACCAAACCTCCATATTAATCAATCAAATAAAATCAGTTTAATTAACACAGAAATAAAGAAAATATCACAAGAACTCTAAACTTTCAAGTTAGTAGAATAATTCTTAAAAATTATGTTTCCACAACTTAAACTATTTAATTTACTAATGTGAATATTTAGTGCAGATAATTCAAAGAGGAGTGAGGACTACTACTAGAACACGACTTACTTTTGCAGAAGATACTATTAAGACAAAAAAAAAATCCTTTTAACAGGAGGTGAAATGAACAGACACCAAGTGGCAGCTGTCTGTATTGTAAAGAAGTCAAAGTGCCCACAATATAAGTGAATTTTACTTTTGCTTGTGTTTTGCTGATTGCATTGCTAATACATAGCGTAGTACTGTGTGTACAGTAGAGGCTAACCCCAACATTATTCATTTCTGCATGAACAAAGGGTGTAGGAAAATGAAATGCCTCGAATTGTCAATGTATTAATCAAACTGTCTTATCTGGTGTAGATGACGCTGTTTAGCATGCTTTCCTGTGTATCGGAGCCTCGCTGAAAACAAAGAAGTAGGTCAAGCTGAAAGTCCTAAAACTCTGTGTTTCTCCAACACTCAGGTAACTTTGCTATGTATCCCAGTAGCCCTCTTACACCTGTGACAGGCTGTTCTTCTTCTCAGTGTTACAACATGATTCATGCAACTTCCAGCCCAAAGCACCAGGTTACTGCCACGGGGACTACCTCCAGCACTATGGAAATTGGCTGCTGCCTGCATTACGCTGACATTCAAAGATTTTTACATCTAAATGGAGTGAAAAATATGTACAGATGCAGAAAAAGTCTTTGATCTTTGCTGTTTCCACGTTCTTCTCTGTCAGTCTGCAGATTATTTCTGCCGTTTGCACGGATTACAGTTAACTTCTGTATGTATTTATGTAGTTGTATTTTCACTGCTGTCATTCATGCTTAGTAGATCGCAGGATATTTTGAAAATCCACTACTGTCTACACTCTATCCTTCTGCTGACATGTTTGTCTCCATAACAATTTCAAATCAAATATGTCCTCATTAAAACTTTGAAAGGCTCCAAGAATTGTGTTCAATGCCACAATGCAGGATAATAGCAAAGAATAGCAAATGCATTTGGGAAGAAAAAATTATCTTTTTTTTCTGGCTTTCTGAATATGTTACCCATAAATTGAGATAAGGTCATCCCTGCATTTCTACGATCATGAATAAATTCTTTATATAAACAAACAAACAGTCACAAAATCTTTACAATGTTTAATTAAGAACACAAATCTCTCTGGTGTTTCAGCTGATTGGTTCTGACCTCAGAAAGAATCCAATCTGATTGCTTCTTTATTTGCAAAAAGAAA
The DNA here is from genome assembly GCA_015107715.1 of Tylochromis polylepis. Lineage (NCBI taxonomy): Eukaryota > Metazoa > Chordata > Actinopteri > Cichliformes > Cichlidae > Tylochromis > Tylochromis polylepis. The sequence continues at coordinate 6,130 of VVHJ01032412.1, forward strand.
GGAAATGACAATCCAAAACAATTGAAATTACATTGCGGTGCATGCTTCAACATTTATCAGCTATGAATATGTTACTGTCATGGCCTGGGTCTAAGGATCCAGGGCTCATGTATTGCTATATTTATGTTTATTCTTCACGTGTAGTGTTTTGGTGGTTTTCTCTCCTTTTTCCCTTGTCTCTCTGTGTGTGGGTGTTTATGTTCTTGCTCCCAAATATTTTGGGTCGCCGAGGGATTGTGACCCGGAAGTGTTCCCGAGCCGGAGGCTGCCACACCTGCCGCTCGTCAGCCATCACTAGCTGCAGCTGATGGCCTCATCAAGAGCGCTCTATTTAAGTGTGGCTGAGCTCTAGTCGGTGTGGGATTCTTGAGTCTAACTCGTCAGTACAGCCGTGGATGATTACGCATGTGGTGAAAGAACTATTCCTGAAGACTAGTTAAAGAAATTACTTGAAAGGAGAGTTCAGGCTGTGTTGAAAAATAAAGGTGGTCATATCAAATGCTGAATTTCCAACTGGTTAGAATTGTACAGACCCTATGTTTGCACTTTTCAATAAACAAAAGTATTTCCCATTTTTCCCAGCAAAATATATAGAAATGAGGTGTGGCTAAAAACTTTTTGTACTATATTTTTTTGTGGATTTTTAAAAATACCTATTATTTCAATAGTGCAAGTGACCGATGTGCACGTAACTTTTGCTTCACTTAGTGCGTCTTTAAATACCAAACTTTGAATGTTATCTGCTTACTTACATATTGCCTGAATTTCTTCTGGTTGTATTTGCCAAAACTGAGCATGATAACTGAACATGCTCACTTATCAGAAAAGAACACACTTATTCACTAAAAACAGAAAACATAAGTACGCAATTTGACTGACAGAAAATACAAAGTATTATTCAGCATTGTTAACACTAAGAGCACTGATTTTATTTTCCTATCCTCACGTCAATGCATAGATCTTTTTTAAAGCACTATATTTAACATAGAACAGTACATGTTCTACATGCAAAGTAATTAATACATAAATAAATCTAAATGTCAAAACACAGAAAAGAAGTCTCAAAGAAGTTTAAGAAATTTTAACCTTTATTGAAAGATGTTTTTTTTGTCCATCAAAAGAATTTGTGTGAAAAATACTGCCCTACAAAATAACCGCCACTCTGTTCATAAAGCCCCCACTCAATTGCTTACTGATACAGCCTTGTGTGTACTGGTTCTTTGAAACTAATCCAGTGAGGGCTTGCAGGTTTTAATGTCATCCAACAAAGCCACAATCAAATGGCTATTCACGTGGTATCAATGCTCATCTTCTAAGAGCTGGAAGGGAGATATTTCTGAGCAGACTATGCTGTCTCTCCCTTAAGCTGCCCATAAAGGAGAAGATTAATGGCCTGACAACAGTTCTGATTTGTCTGTCCTGAACTGTCTTTATGTTCTGATTCTGACCTTGTACGGAAAGCTTTTGCCACCATTTTAGCCACAACAGACCTCTAACAGGAATGAGCTCATCATGTCTGAAATGGGAAATAGTCAGCAGTTTATGTTGTTCAGTATTGTTCTTTTCGCAGCAACAGAAACATCTGGTCCCAAAACATCTGGTCAGCGGCTTTGAGTAGCTTGAGGTTTTGGCAAAAGAGAGAACACAATGAATTACTTTGTATACTTTGATTGGCCCGATTTATCTTCAGAAATATGTATTTAGCATTACAGAAAAAAGATGAGTGCTGTATGTTATTTGTGCCGAATATAGATGACTATAATCAGAAGACACTCCTGACTCATGGATTCCTACATAATCCATGTAAGTACTGTTTCTGCTTTGAAGCACAGTACACTATGAAATGACTGCTTCTAAAAAGACTTTTTGTTTGTGTTGCCCACAATAACTGCTCTTCTGCCAACACTATTAGGCATGCTGTAAATTTATTGTGCATGGTTAGTGAACAGAATGGCACTCTACTGTGGCTGTTTTAAAGCTTACTGCATTGTCTGCAGAACAAACACATGAGAATCAAGATGAAGAGGTAAGTGAAACAAAATGAATCATATTTTTTATTCTATCACTCTCCAGTTATGATGGAGCTGAACAGCGTATTTGGACTCTTTATTTGTTTGTTTGTTTGTTTTTCTGTCTTAGACGGACATAGGTAGACTCCGTTCCCCAGTGAAGTGACAAATGGTTACACAACCTTAGTCTGATATAACACCCATCTGGGCAGCAAAGCCTGACAAGAAATACAAAGGAAATACTCCACATCCAATTCCCAGGGCACGTTTTCTACAGACAGAGTGGGATTCCTGTAACATGGGCACTGAACAAAATAGTTGGACTTCAGATAGTGTCTCTATTCATCAGTTGGGGGAAACATGTTCCAGAGTAACACGTTACTGTATTTATGTCACATCTTTTAAATAATGTAGCAGTGTAACACGTTACTGTACTAAATTCAGTAATCACATGCCTCTTCTTCGTGCGCACTTGTACTACAATTAGCGGATGTTAGTTTGTGTGCAGAGAAGAGGTCGTGGAGCGGTCTACAACTTTTGAGAAGTGGAGATATGAACATTATTTTTATTTTTACTGTTTTGGTAAAGTGGAAACTGAATGCAGAAAACACGGATCTGGGTCTTTGCAAACATCTGCACAGATAGCATGCTAACACAAAGCTAGCGAAGAACCCAGAGTGATGTTAAAGCTGAGTGTATGCTGAGCCTGAACTTTAACAGGTAAAAAAGCAATGACGCACAGTCAGGCTTGTAGCACTGTAGCATACGACAATAGTGACAGCAGTGACAATCGCTTTGAAGTGTCTTTTGGGCTAGTTTTAAACCTTGTCAGCCTTGTGTTCAAGCTTGTTTGTCCTAATTAGGATACAGGTTTTTGTTAACGTGTGGGACAGTAACTTAAGGTTTATATTATCTGGTAATTAACATGTTCAGGACATATTACAGAAAATGTTAAGGAATGCAACAAGCAGTCTGTTATCCATTTTTGTTATTACTATTAATTGAAGCAGTAGTAATGTTTAATGAATCTAGCAGCTATGCTTCCAAGCTAGCAGTCTTAGAATGGTGCATTCTTGAATAAGTCGGAATTCAGAATTTCAGAGTTCCCAGTGGGAATCTGAATCAGGAAAACCCTCAACCCCTTCAAGTTGAAGTTCCCACTTGGAAAGTTGGAGCAGCCTCAGCAACCCTAAGTTAATAACCCAAGATGGTGGCATTAAAGGTAAACAGTAGTAAAATCGTAAACTTTTAATCTCTACTGCTTCATTTGTGTATTTGTGACTCACTAAATAAGCAATATGCAGTGCTCCGATCAGACTCTATCCATGAATGTATTTTTTAAGTGCAAAAAAACCCCATGTATTGCTAGTGATAGATGAATAGGTCTACCTAGCTTGAGAACCAAAACAAATCCTGTATTTCCTGGGTTTTTTTGGAACACGTGTGTTGTCACTCCTAAGTTCCAACATTCATGTTTTGAGGTATCTGAGCTATCTGAAATGCAGTATTGAATGCAGCAAGACATTTGTACTTCTGTGTAAAATACTGATGTATCGACTTACATTTGTCTTTTGTCGTTTTGTAGGCTAAATTATCTATTTGAATTGCACTTCAAAGATTCTATACTAAACTTTAAGAAGTAATATGGCAACCACCAACTTTTAGACGTGTAAATATACTGTGGTGCAATAGTGACAAGAGTGATAGGCCAAGAGGATGTATTTCAAATTGCCAGGTTATTAGCTTAAAGTTTGGGGAGCTTTGTCATCATGGTTAATATACATATCAACTAACAAAGACTGTAAGGAGGAAATTGGAAATACACAGCAGTCCCCTGTAGCCAGAGTAAAGTTCAGGGCTTCGTAGACCCATCCAATATCCCAGATGTTCTCCCTCTTTTGCTCCTTTGCAAAGTTTTGTTAACATTTGCTAGCCAGCGCTTTAAAATTTCAAGTTTCAGTCAGGCATTGGTGGTGTTCATACAAAAAGAGAATGTCTCCTTTGCTGTATTGACGGTACCCCGTAACTCTAGCTTTACAGTTGCAGGCAGAACTTCTTAATGAGTCACCCTTCCTTTTGAGTCCCTGCTTAGACAGTTCAAAGTCTGCCAGGAACAGACGAATGTGTTCAGTCTGATAGCAGCTTGTGGTGCTATCTGATAATCAGATTATCAGGCAAACTTTGAATTACTTTGCATAATGCACAGTAATAGTCACACACATGCACTAATTTCACAGATATGGCATGCAGAGGGATCCTGAGATTTGATAATCACAGACATTATTGTAATGAAATAAATTTTTAATTGAAGTTCATATTTTTAGTAAGTTGCGGGTACTTGATATGTGTCCTGTGGGATGTGGGCAGTAAAGCCTTCCAGCTCAGCCTCCCAGTCTTATATCTGCCAGGAACATCATATCAGTACTCATTTTGACCCACTACATTAGTATTGCTGTCTTGTGTTTTTAAAACAAAACCTACAAGCAGCTGAAAGACTGAAAGAACTACGCAGGATGTACAGTTTTGGTTGTTTTGCACCATCTGAGTGACAATCACATAAACCATTCATTTCTTTGGGATGCCTGAGTGTGAGGTGGTGTTGCAAAATTTGCCTTGAAATGGCAACTCAGAGCACATGTACACAGGGTGAGTAGTTCTTGTGCCTACAGACAACGGCAAGGTGATCTTGAGTGATTTCACTCCAAAAGGCCATGAATAAAACATGTACCGATATGCATATCAAACGGCGGGAGTTGACAAAGAAAACAAAGCAAAACAAAACAAAGATGTTGGGTCAGTGGAGAGAGGAGAAGAAAGTGCTTCCTCTCGAATCTGCTTTGAATGCCTAACATCATCAATTAGCAAGGGCTTGGCTCAGAAGCCATCTGGGGACTCCCCCCCCCTGCCCGACTGCCTTCTTCTCAGCATAATTGCTCCTCCTGAGAACGAGCAGGTGAGTGCACCTAGAGACGCCTGCTCCAGGTTAGTTAGACAAGTGCTTCAGTTTTGTGGGTTACAGCTGAGCTCTCTCTAATACTGTCATCAAGCAGATCTCAACCCTAATGAAAGCTTTAATAGGTTAGAGAACAGTGTTTAAAATGATGAGAACCTAAGTGAGTGAAATCATTTAAATGGTGGAGTTCCGAGGTCATGTTAGGAGGTTGGCTACAAATTTGCTTAAAACGTGACAAGTTTCGATGAGCCTGCACTTCCCTTCTTTAGCAGTGCTGCAAATTAGCTGGTCATACCCACCTCACAGAGTAATCTACTCCTAATCAGCACATAATGAAGTGGGGACAGCTGGGCTGGTTTGGAGGTGAACATGGATGTAGACCCAGGAGCAAAGGGCCATGGAGTTTGCCTAGCAGCATGGCTCAGTTGGCCTGACACCAGCAGGCTCACCGCAGGCTGCTCACCCAGTGGAATGACAGAGGTCAGTGCTCATCCTGTCACTGTAAAATGGCCTGAAGAGATCAGGGCAGCACTACCAGAGGAAACCTTGACATATAAGGCCATCTGACATGCACGTCAACCTAAGAAATGCCCTTCATGGGTAATGACCATGATTATGGAGACATACCAGAAATGCATCATCCAGGGTGGCAGTTATTGTACCATTCAGGAGCACTGCTGCTTTGACAGATACTGCATGTCTTTGTATTAGTCAACAATATCAAACCTTACTCAGAATGAAAAGTTAGCTGTAGAATATTTAATACCAGATGGCTTTATAGGAAATGTGACTATTCAATTAAGTTGAACTTTTGGGGATTAAAAACTTTCCATGTAGTAAAAAATCACTACTTTTTTAAACTTAATTTGTGAAATCTACACTTTCTTATGATACACTATGTCATCCATCACAGTGGACATCTTATCAGTTTCTACTGCTGCCACGGTTACATTATGATTGTGTGGTAGAGAGGCTGTAAATGCCAAATAATTTGGAAATCACAGCATTAAAGGCATTACAACAATCAGGAGGGGATAAAAGCTGACACTGTCACTGTGATGGATCACCTGTCTGAAGTCGGTTTTAAGTTTTAACATATTTATATCAAAAAACTATAGGCAGCACAAGCAGCATACAAAGAGATATAGAAATATAAAAACCAAGTAGCATTTGTTGTAAAATGTTTGCCAACACTCTAGAGAATATAGTGAATGTCACATTGTCGCTGGCTGCCAGCGCTGAGCTAAGGGTGAGTCAGCTTCACTTAGTCAGCTAGCACTGAAACTCATGGGACACCACAGTGTTCTCACGTAAAGACGAAGCCACATTTTCCTCACCTTAAGGACGAGTTCACGGGATTCACTTTGTTCCTAATTGAGTAGTTAGCAGCTGATAGGTTATAGCCATTTTTAAGATTAGCCTTAAAACTTTCAGTTTTTATTAAGATAGCTTGGTGACCTTAAACCCTCCCTTAGTTACACTGCAGTAAGTCTAGGCTGCTGAGGGCTTCCCATGATGCACTGAGTACTTCTTCTTCACACGTTTTTTTCACTCACTTTGTGTTTATACACCTCTCTGCATTTAATCATTAGTTATTATCAATCTTTGGCTTTCTTCCACAGTCTGTCTTTTTTGTCCTGTCTTCCTCCCACCACTCCCCAGCCAATCACGGCAGATGCCTACCCCTCCCTGAGTCTGGTTCTGCTTGTGGTTTCTTCCTGTGAAAAGGGAGTTTTCACTTGCCACTGTCACCAAGTGCTTGCTGATTGTTGGGTTTTCTCTCTAATATTGTAGGGTCCTTACAATATAAAGAGCGCATGGAGGCGACTGTTGTTGTAATTTGGTGCTATATAAATAAAATTGAATGGAATTGATACATTTCTATATACTTTAATATTTGCTTAAATGTTGTACATGTTTTAGACAAGAAGACACAATCATAAAATACATTTACTGTACTGTGGATCCACTTTATTAGGCACAGAATAAGAAAGTTTGGGTTGTTTTTTGACCCCCCTACACGAGTGATAATTGGACATATGAAGCAAACCTGAACTTTACAAGCTTTGCCACAGTTAAATTTATTGGAAATTATATGTATAGTTTATATTGCCTCTGATATTTTTTACCTTTTGCTCCTGCCAAGACTTTCTGTTGCAACACGACAAACAAATGTATATCCTCATTGTGGGCCAGAGCTGGTAGCAAGAACACTGTTACTAACTTTTTCATCAAAGGGGGATTATAGTCCTAGATCACTGGCTGAGGAAACAAGGCACAGTGCCACATGGCTAATTGGCTAAGGGAAGCTGATTCATTATTGGCCAACTGAGAAGAGGTGGCAGTACTCCAGTCAAGTCCCCTAAATACTGCGTGTGTGTGTCAAATAGCTCAAATGCAATTAAAAATGTAATCCCATTCAGTTCCAAGGCACTGCATGCAATGTCAATCAGGGCGTCCTACATTAATAGATTTTAAATATTTTTTGTGCACAGTTTACTTCACTTCTGCCCCTTTAGCCCTTTTTAGACGGATACCTAATAATAACTATAATATCCCTGCTAACATGTCAGTGCTACAGCATGCTCACTGCAGTCATTATTAATGGTATCGACTGCACTCATGCTCCTCCTGCTGAGGCAGGTCAGATTGTTTGCCATTACATTTTTGAATTATTAAAGTTTTACTGATTCTGATTCCCATTAAAACGACCCACTCTGCTTTTTTCTTCGTCAACATCAGGCAGAGCTTTCCATTAATTAAATAAGCACTGATGAAATGTAAATTCTACACAGATGACATTACTGCTGAATGAAAATCTCACGGCCAATACAAACACAAATAATAACTCTGCAAACTGGTGGAGGAGGGACTCTTTGATATGCTAAAAGCGCCATCTGTTACCATCAGTACCTTAATATACTGAGTAGATAGTGCCATCTGACTTCATTACTTTCAAAGTATGTTTTTGAAGTACAGGTAATGATCCCCCTCTAGCTCATAAACCTTCACCAACACAAACAGGAA
>VVHJ01032412.1:14138-31708 GCA_015107715.1 Tylochromis polylepis
CAAACAGGAAGCGGCTGCTTGTTGCTGAACCTCTACTTTCACGTGTTTGATATCACATCAGATCACTATCGCTTCTGCAGGTACACGGCAAAAGTGGAATCACAGTGCCGCACAACAACTCAGCTCTGGATTTTATCTTATTGGATGTGCAGATGCTTCATAATTTACTTCCACGATAAATGAAGTAGCGTTCCCACTGCATGCTGCATGCTTGAGCAAAAATTGCCATAACACCTCCACTGGGATCTCTTTAATGAAATGTCATAATTAGGCCTACAAATCATCTATCAGTCTGTCCTGGTAACTCACTATATGAATTCTTCCCATTATCATCAATAGCAATCTTCTGGAGAAACTGCATGGAGTCAGTTTGGGAAAATGTGTAATGCATAAGTATACTTGTGACCTGAGAGTCTTCAGCCTTTTCACAGTTTGACTACAAGAGAAACAGTCCTGAGTTAGTTCTTTAATTGTGGAGGTTCACTCGCGTTTCTGAGAGGAACGTGTGAACTGACTGTGAATGTATATTATTATGACAGCATTAGTATTACAGGATTGCATTGTACTTCAGCTCTGATAAACAAGGCTGATTAGGGACTTATAGGCAACGATTTGTGTACGTGACATCAACTTACTGTGTTGTAGCAGTTTGTGGTTTTTGCTTGGAGCCCTGCAAACTAAATATAGCTCTGTAATTAATGTGTGTTTGCATGCAAGACCACACCAGCCAAAGTTGATACATTTGCATTTATGTATGAATGTAGGCAGTCATAGATTATAGTATGTCTACTTTTTATACTGAACTGCATGTGTGTGCATTTTGTGTTTTGTGTAAAACTGCAAAATAAATAAATAAAAAATCACAGTGCAGGCTATAAAGTGGTACAACTGCATCATATATACACAGTACATTTGTTCTGTGGAGTATATTTTCTGTTATATTATACCGATTCTTCATTATGCAATTCTTAAGTGGCTCTCGGGGACAAATACATTTTATCTGAAAAGAATTAAATCCATAAATCTAAACCTATGAGGCTCCATATATAATTTTCATGATAAAAGCATTAACGGTCTTCACGTAACAGCATTACTGTGAGTACACAAGCAGGATTCTTGTTTATTTTCAGCATAACAAGGGTAATAAAATACTGCGTCAGCCTTGTTTTTCAGCATCAGCATTCACAGCCCTTTGTCATGACTTCAGCAACTTGTCCTATTTTTCCCCGTTTGTGATGACAGTAGACTCACAGTGGTCAAGAACATACTGTGTCCTGCTCAGGGCAGGCTATGACTCACTCAGTGAATCTAGTCTTGAGGTGACACATGGCTAAATGGCTGCACAGTTCCCCCAGCTATGTGTCTGTCTCAGCATTAGCACTCTCCCAGTCTGTGACCGTGCTCGCTGAGCGTTTCTGATGAAGACTTGCATTGGCTGCACTTCTGACACAAAATGCTGTGAAATGCTGAAGCACAGCTGACAAGTTGACAGGGACGAGAACAATGTGAAGAATCAGGTGAGCTGGCGCAGAACAGATTCAATTTCAATTTTTATTTATATAGAAATAGCAGAACAGATGTTTGTGATGTTTTAAAAATGAGAATAATAAAAGACTTAGTGATTCTGGTTAGAGAAAGAATCATTGCATCTTTAGCTGATATTAGCTTTTTTCGGGCTTCAGGTGATGACAAGAAATTGCAGTGCAGAAATCCAACACCAGGCTTTTGAACCAACCTCATGTTACAGTACATCCAGTAGTGTGATCTTGATCCTCGCTACCAATTTTTGTGAAATTTTCCCAGATAGTTTTTCAGGTAATCTTGCTGACAGCTATAGAGACAGATACAGAAGGCCACTAAAAGCATACCAGGTAAATGGCCAAAACAAAAAGTAATTCGAAAATATAAAAATGTAATCCTCCCTTTATCAGTCAGATCTGTTAGGTTGGATCTCTGTTAAAGAAATACTCACTTTGAGCCAATTAAGAAGCTATGCTTCGATACTGCACTTTTTATACTATCTGGATAATATTCACAGAACTTCATCAAACTACTACGATTGTTTGGTGCTATCACATCTTCTTCACTTTAATCATCCCCTTGATGATGATCTGCTAATGACAACAATAACCAAATTCATCTTGATCATAATCATAATGATCACAGAGCTGATAACAGCGAAGCTATTTATGTTTTCTTGTCTCGGGACAGAGTTTCAGTCAGTGCCTTTGTTAGAGCTGCACATTTTCTGCATCTTTCCAAAATTCGACATACTGGTCACTCTGTGACTGATAAACAGTTTATAAGTGACGTGATCTCGATTTAGCACTTAATTTTAGATCTGTCTGCTTTGTATGTGGGGAGATGACAGTAATTAAACTGTCACTCTTTAAGCCACAGTTCCTTCACTATATTCATGTCTGGAGAAAAAAAAACGGAAAGCCCAAAAAACAGTGAACCTTTAGCTTTGGTGTTTCAAAAACCCTACTCTTACCATTTACCTCCCAGTGTAGGATGTTAAATCAGGTCGATCGCTATATCTTACCATGTTATTGTTATCTGTTTTTTGTGGTTTTGTCAGGAAATCTGCTAAAAATAATTGTACGCAGTCATAATAAATGTGGCTAAACTGACAGGCAGGGGTTACAAATAAGAGGATATCAGCCTGCTATTCATCTCTGACTGGCATTCATAGTAGAATTGCTTTGTTCTGTCAAAGACCAATTTCCATTCTGACAAGTAACAGTATATGAGTTTATAGACCATGGCTTGGCATAAATAAATTTTTTAAAACTGGGTTTAGAAGCATCTAAGCGAGTCCACTTTGTAAAATAAGCTTCTCATCGGCTCACTAAAATACTCTAACTCTCATAACAATCTGCCTTCAATCGCAGAGCAAAAGATAGCACATCATCTGAAGAGGCACATCAAACATGTTGTGCAGATGTGTGTGCGTGTGTTTTTTACAGAGCCTCTGTGAGGAGTTCATTAAAGATAGTGTCCTCTGTGATTGTTCAAGATAATACTCAAGGGTCTGCAAATGGAACAGATACAGCTGTGACACATCAACCTTGAAGAAAGCATATTTTCTCTGCTGGTGGGCGTGCCGAGCTGAATGCCTGGGCAAGGCTGCAAGAATGCAAAAGACTTCATAAGTGGGTTCAAAGTGACGAGACTGAAGAATATCTGCATGTATCGTTCATGCATCCCTGTGACTGTTAGAATAGATAGTTCTGTCACAGTGCATAAGTAGCTCACTGAGCTGGATAAAATCATTTTGTAGAGTCAGGACACTGATGTATTGCATATGTTTTAACAGCAAAGACTCCATTTCACACGCGCTGAGCTAGTAAAGCACTGAATGAAATCCAAACTTTAACAGGATGATGATGTATTTGTCATTATTAGTACTGTTATTGCTGTTCTTTCTGCCACCTTAAGTGGTTCAATATGTAACATTGTCACTTCAACAATAATTTCTGTCTAATATGCAAATATTATGTTATAAATATAATCTCTCTTCCAGTGTGATGGTTAATATTTTTTTAATTGCCAGTCTCCCTGACCTACTTTGGCTTATCACTGTAATGAATTAAAATGCCTGTAAACAGTTTTATGCAACTTGTTATTTTATTACTTATTACTTATTATTCAGGCACTCCCCAAAAGCTTTCACTTCTGATTAAATGCACATTGTCATCTGCTTTGCTCATTCTGTTTTTCAGTTACCTGTGAGCAGATTGTTGTTCTGCAGAGCCAGAATGGGGCATATGGTATAAACTGATGTCATCACTTAGGGCTATACATAATGGAATTATTCAAATTTCTATCGATTGGAGTCATTTGGTGTTTACAGTTTTCTTCTAAAAAGCCACCAGAGACTGTGGCAGGTGGAGGATTACAGATACTCACAAACGCAAAGAAAAAGAAAAATCAAACACCGTTTGTTATGAGTTCTCTGTCTGATTGCAGGTGCATACAGTCAGCTCCATAAGTATTTGGATGATGACAATTTCTGTATTTTTCTTACTGTACAGCACCACAGTTGATTTTCTGTGCAAGTTTTAGGTTTAATTCAAGGTGTCAAGCAAAAGTATTGTATTAACTGTTTAGGAATTGTAACTGCTTATATACACAGATCCCCATCTTTAGGGACTCACAAGTAATTGTCCAAATGCTTATGGAGCTGACTATACTATGTATGAAACTAGAAGTAGAAAATCTCAGTTTTACTTCTACTGGCTGTCTAAACAAATGCATTTCTTTCTATTCACAGACCTATCTGTCAGTCAGTCACAGCAGAGTAATGGCAATCTCCTTGTAACTAGTGGTTGTACGGTGATTGCACAGATTTTTTTGCATTTGGTAACTGATTGCAACCGGTTGATCACCCAGAGGTAGCGCATGCAACATCCTCAAACTTTAGGCAACAACTTTTGATTGCAAAGCAATTGTGTAGGTCGCCTGGCAGGAGGCAACCTATCTCCAAACCCAGGCTAATTATAAATACTCTCAGACAGCTTGGCAAAAGTTTGCAAATAACTGCAGACTAGTTTATAAATGCAGAAAGACTGCAATCACTTTATGTCACTTTATGCTAATGAATACAAAATGTCTGTGAGTCTTTGCCATCTGGTTGTAGTGTGGATATATCCCTTTATAAAAAAGATGTCGCTTATTTTGTAGTTAATGTTTTGGGAGATTCCTGCCTCTCCCTGAGCCTGATTCTGTCAGAAGTTTGTTCATCTTAAAAGGGAGTTTTTTTCTTTCCACTGTCGTCACATGCTTGCTCCTAGGGGGTCAGTTGATTGTTAGGGTTTTCTCTATATATCACCTCAAGGCACTTGCCACTGCTGTTGTGATTTTATGGCTAAATTAAAACTAATGAAAACACACACACAAACATACAGACATGCACCTGGGTTCAGTTAAAACCTATGTTTAATTTAAAGTAAAACACTAAGTGGGCCACACATTAAAGAAGCAAACCCTGAAGCTTAAAAAAATGATTTGGCGTGTGTGATCGGTGAAAATTTTGATTCTAGGGGTGCCAATTTGGAATCCAGCTGCCATTACCTCAGTACATACACAATTTGACCCTGGTGGAAGTTTTAGAGGTAGACTGTTCAAAGCTTAAAATCAGACAAGTTTTATCGCTTGACACTGCAGAGGTTCTTGTCCATGCATTTGTGTCTTCGTGCATTGATTAGTGTAACACTCTTCTTTCTGGGTTACCGAAGAAAAGTTTTCGAGGTTTACAGATGGTACAAAATGCAGCTGCTCGCATTTTAACCCAAACTCCAAAACTGAAATCTCTTCACTGGTTGCTCTGTCAGGTTCGAGCAGATTTTAAGGTCCTGTTTCTCACCTACAAGGCTTTAAATGGTTTGGTGCCTTCATATCTCTCTGACCTTTTGCACCTCTATGTTCCACCCTGTGCTCTCCGATCTCAGGATACTGGTCTTCTACAAGTTCCTAACGCCAGAACAATAGCTATTGGGGAGCGTGCTTTTTCTTTTCGTGCCCCATCTTTGTTGAACAACCTCCCTCAAGATATTAGGCAGCCACGCTCTGTGGAGGTTTTCAAAGCTAAGTTAAAGACCTGACTCTATCCTACGTGTCTTAATTCTATGCCTAAAGTTTTTACTGGTTCTTATTGCTATTCCCTTTTGTTTTGTCAGTTTTTAAACTGTATTGTTTTTTCTGGATTGTTTTTATTTATCTTTTTATCTTCAAATAGATATTCAGCACTTTTTTGAAAGCACTTTATAAATAAAGTTATTATTATTATTTTTATTATAAAGCTTCAGTACATAAAACCAAATCTGCAAGATTTAAAATCCTTCTTAGCAACATGCTTTTTAGCATTTTATTTGCTATTCAAAGTGCTTTTTTTAAACTGTCTCTTGTGTCTTTCTTACTGTATGTCTTATGTCTTTCTTTTCTTTGGACTCGCAGAAGACTGCTTAGTATTTATTTTGTTGTTATTCCAGCAGCAATATTCTCCATGGGTGCTGTAAAACAAAGCTTGCAATGCACTGAATATCATAGATAGGAGATGTATATCGGTAGATACTCTTTCACTTCAGTGGAAGTAAGACGATTGAACTGATTCAATCTGCACACACAACCACAAAAACACATTCACACCAACCTCACCAGCAACTCTTGGGCAAAGCAGCAGCTTAATGGCTAACAGCACGGACAAATTCGATCATACTGGGCTGTTCCCTAGAGAGATTGTGAATATGGGTATACATCACAGAGTACTTAGCAATCAATCCTCAGGTGGAAAAAATAAAAGATATATAGGCCCCTACCACTATATCATCCTCTTAATTGTTGATTCAAATAACTATAACATTCAAATAAACATTTACCAAAGTATAAAACAGAGGAAGCTTTGTTAAGATTATCACAGTTATTCGCATCAGCAGTTAGCTAGAGGCAGTTATCTTTACATGTGAAACATTAACAAGGCTGACTCTGTGAATCATTTATTGTAACTAATGTAGATATGATCTGCCCAGCTGGTCTATTTGCTCACACCTTTGTATAATTAAGTCTTATATGACTGATCCGTAGCATTTAATGCCTGAACAGCTGAACAGCTAATAATTTTTTCTTGAGTGAAACAAAATGTATTGTTATAAATTGAATAAAATGTGTGAAGCAAACACGTACATTTATGTGGGTACACGTCTGCTTTATTATATGTTGGATATCCATGTATTATCCATGCAGCGTGGAAATGACTAAATAAACTGGGAGTAATGTAATCATTATATTTCTGGTGTCTGCTAGACAAAAAAAACAAGCAGGCATAGGTTTGCCAGAAGAGGACTACGTCAGAGAGGAAACTATATCAGAGGTTATGATGTGATTTGATTGCTTACAATAGATTATGATCCTGGCTGAGGTTTGTTGTACAACCTTCACTATAACAATATACGCACAAAAATAATCATATTCTAACTTCTAATTAAATAAACACATAAGGGAGAATTTGGGTGTGTAAGCCAATTTTCAAGGTGAGAAACAGAGGTCATAGAAAGAGCACTAACACTAGCTTAGCACTAATACTAGGCTAGGTGAACAGCTTGGATCACTTCACAGGGTGATTTTTGAGCACTGCACACACTATAGTAAAGGCAAAATGAGTGCATTGCAAAATTACACAAACTGGAAAACTATTGCATTACACTTGACATAACATGACAATAGACGTGAATTATTTTCTAAATGATGACAAAATAGTTTTTCTTCTTACCTCAGTGTGATGCAATTTCCCGATCAACCCAATAATAAAACACAAGGAATAATTTTAATGAAAAACTTGAAAATTTAAAAAAAAATGTAAAACCTTAATTGAGAAGACCAGAAAAGAGCAAACTTCACCCCTGTTTTCACTTAGCTGACAAATTTAGTTTATGATTTCCTAACTCTATGGGCTGGAAGACAGATGATGTGTCTGCTTCTCCCTTGGATGACCTTTTTATTCTAGAAGTAAAGCTAGCAATGCAAGTATTATTAGCACCCTATTATGATCACTGCATGAGAAAATTGTCTTCAAGATGTATTAATGATCCTATCAAGAAGCTAGATAATATTTCCTCATGTACTGTTTTGGTGCTTATATTAAAATTGATATAACAGTAACAAACAGTAGTGAAGACACCCTAAAATCAATGAAAAAGTAGGGTCAGTAAGTAAACCACATTACATAGAGGCAGCCCATAAGAGTGTAAGAGTTTTGAAGCTTAAATTAGAACGATCATCCACCCAAATGTCCTCAGGCAGCTTTCTCCAAAGGTCGTGATGCCAAAAGTTAAAAATTGAGGTGACACGTTCTTGTCTTACAGGGTTCTACATTTTGTGAAACCCACAGGCATAACGATGACATCTGATAGAGGAAGAAAACAGTAGCTGACTATACTGTTGATTATGAGAGGGTGACAAATGCATTGTTTGCCATACACATTAATGTGCAGACAGTATGGTGGTGAATAATGGATGAAATAAAGAATATAAAAAACAAATGTGCCATTTGTGGTTAGGACTGCATTCTGTCTGCTGCAGGGACTTTTTCAGGCCACTGTCTAAGAGCATACCTTATCAAAATGTCCAGTGTTTAAGCCAAAATTAGGCAAAATAGAAAAGGAAAAAAAAAATACACTTTATCACTTTATCATTTCAAGTAGGAGAAAATCTATTGCAGTGGCTGAAAAGTCAGCTGAAATACAAGGGTACACCGGGGAGCTGTATCAAGGCCAACACATGAGTCCTGTGCTGCTGAATAGAGATGCCACGCATGCTTTTAGCTGAAAAGAAAGCCATGACAGTGAATTAGCGGGCCAACTACCCAAAAGAATTCACAACAGGTTGTCCTTTAGATAGCCAGAAGTGTGGGAAACAACAATGTCTTGTCAGCTCCTGAGGTCATTCCAGCTGGTGCTTGTATTCAAACCTAAATATTTACTTCTGTTGAAAATATTTTCCCTATAATTTCAGAAAATTCAATAGACACTCAAAAATGTAGATCGTGTTTCTCGGATACAAAGAATGCAAAAATTAAAGTGTAAAACATGAAGTGTTTTTGTTTTTAATCAGTTACATGATTTGGATTTTAACTTTAACCTGATAGTCATTTACTAATAGAAATAAACTGCTTTTATTGAGTGGACTGGATTTTATTTCACCCTGTGTGCAGTCTTAGTACAGTACTTTGTGACTCAAAGCCACCATTGGAGTCATCAGGCACTAAAGGAGTCCTGCAGCAGATGGCACAGACCCCATAGACTACTGAAGTCAACATCATGGATTCAGTCTGGGATTACATGAAGAGACAGAAGCCACTTAGACAGCATAAATCCACAAACAAACTGTGGCAAATTCTCCAAGATGCATTGGCACTGCACAAATGTTTCATGGGATGTCCTCATCGGGCCGCTGATAATCATGGGGTGGCAAACCAAAACCAAAAGGCCAGACATTTTCAAAATTACACTATGCTGTAATATATAGGGTAGTTAATTACTATGAGAATATAGGAGTCAGTAAGTTGATACTGGTATACTTTGATTTCTAGTAAATATGCACAGACTAAAGTGATACTATTAACATTCTGTTTCACACAATAATTTTGTTCTTTAAATAGAATTAACTCCTTCAAATTAAAACTACATTCTTTTTCTTTTTAAGGAAATTTACCTCAAAAGGGACAAAACCTTTACTGTGCTCAGCTGCTGCTGTCCACGAGCCAGACTGTCATCTGGCAATCTTTTCAGATCTCTGTTCAGTTTATATATATATATATATATATATATATATATATATGAATACATTTATACTGTCTTTCATGAGTGACTGTATCAAAAAGAAAGTAATTGCTTGTAATTTTTACTTTTTAAAAAAAAATTCAACAATAAAGAAAATGAAGAGATCCAATGGTCTACAAAAAAAGATAAATTAATAACAAATAAAAATATGAAATGAAGAAATCATTCAGTTCTTTGAATGTGTGTGACACAACTGCACAGTTAATGCTGTGCATTTGGTTCAGTGCATTTACTGTACATGTCTTTATCACAAGTAAATCCAATTAATCCATGGAGATGGTCAGCAGAACTGGATGTGTGACAGGCTGCGTGGGTAGCTTCCTTCAGCTCTCTTCTTTCTTGTCTTGTTTTGCTTTGACACCATGAATCTAAATCTGCAAGCCTCACTGGTGACAACAGTGCTGTGTTTCTTTTATGGTTAACACCGACTGACTGAACAAGATGTGGGTGACGTGCACTGTCTATGAATAGTTTTGCACATGAGCGCAAACAAAAGTCTTATAATTGCAAACTGTAGATAAAAGATGGACTTGGTCACTATGACATCAAGCAATGGCAACTTATGTCATATTGTAGATGATTGCCTCAAACTGAAAATTTTGGCTGCAGACATCACAAGTGAGGGTGGACCTAACTGAGATATACTGTAAGCGCACAGGAAACACAGTAAAGCACATCCTGCTTAATGTCCGTCTGAACACTAATGCAGGCCATGATTTACAAATATTATTTGAAAGTAGTGATTGAATTGAGACCATAAACTAATCAGGAAAATGTTTACTGAGCTCATACTCCTTCAGTGATGCAATTTTGCTTTGTCTCGGTCACTGACTGTCACAAGTTATTATTGTAGAGTACATTTAGAAGATTCCAGAACTCTTTGAGTTTGTGAGGTCAAATACTGCTGGTTTGTCAAAGTCACTGGCACATCAGAAATACACACAAGGTCTCCATAGGCAATACTCAACCATCATATGATGGCAATACTGAAACAGGTCTCACAACTTTTTACAAATGGAAATAAAAGGGTACATTTTAACCCAATCTGAGTGAGTGAGTTTTTCAGCAGCAAAGCTACTAAGCATTAAGTCATGCAGAAAGGAAAGTACAGCCTCTTTCATTTCTAAGTTTTTACATGTGAAACCACAACAAAAATCATCTGTTCCTTTCCAGGTTTTGAAATGACGTAAATGCAAGCTAAGATGAACAATAGCACATGACATATTACATTGCGTCATTATTTATTTAATAAGCACTAAGACAAAATGCAGAAGCAGCATGTAAACAAGTAAGCACACCCTTGTTGCTTCTGTAGGAATTAAGAGTGTAAGGAGCAGCCTGGTGCTGCTAATCAAATGCACTTGATTAAATGATCATCAGCAAGTGTGAGCACCTCTATAAAAGATGGTCACACTTGCTGTTCTAGCAGTGAGCCATGATCTTAAAGAAGTTTCTGTTGTCACGTATCAGTCTGGGAAGAGTTCTGGGGTCATTTCCAAGCAACTGGAAGTCCGTCATTCCACAGTGAGAATACACAAGACGGAGTTGTACAGAAAACAGTTACAGGTGCTTTTAAAAGTTATTGAACCATAGAGTACACACATTGCATACACTGCTTCTGCATTTTGGCTTAGTTTCTGTTAAATGAATGGCACCTTATAATATGTCATTTGTTGTTTATCAGAGGCATTATGAATTCTGAATTTTAAACATTTTAGTACCTGCTAAGAAACAGATGATTTTCTATTGTAATAGGCAAAACCTTAGAATTGAAATAGGATATGTTTTGCTTTCACATTACTTTATTTTCCAAAGTGTTGAACTGCTCCATTAAGGTGAGGTTGTGGAAACTCAGAAACTTTGAATACTCAAAGCCGAAAACGTCTTGTTATGGTTTGTTACGCCGGAGCATCAGCCGTAGCTTCCCGGTGCTATTTCTGTGTCAATTTGCTTCCACTTTTTTGCTGTCTTTCCTTCGCAGAATCTTTTTGTTGTAGGAAAACATATTTTTTGCTTTTCATGCATTGGGCACATATTTGCATTTTACAACATTGTGCCCATTTAAAAAGAAAAAAGAAGGTATCTGGAAACAAGCCTCTTTCACTCACAAAGCAAAAATAAGCTTGCAAAATGTGTAAGGGTGTGCATGTATTGGTAGGTGTGCTGCTCTGTGTAAAATACTGAGCCAGCTTGGAAAGACAGTCCCTTTAATCTGCTCCACAGCAACTCTCGGGGTGAAGAAATCAAGTGGTTCTGAAACAGGACCCAAAAATCACACACACACACACAAAAAAAGCAGCTTGATGAAAAATGTGCAAGAGAGCATGAGCAGAAGTAAAGGGCGCTTGCTGCTGTCATCATGGTAGAATAAGCTGGGGCAACGAGTAAAGAATTAAGATTCTGGATGCATGGCAAACCAGGACTATGGTAGGGAGAAATCACACGCTAACAGCGATACACCAAGAACACAGAAAAACAAGCTAAACAGCCAACAACGTGTACATAAACCAAACCCACCCTCCTATCGCCCTTCACAATCCCCCTTCTATTTACACAAACTCCACATTATCACAGTGGATTTAATAAGTTGGCCAACAACAGAAAAGCAAAGCTGCATTCAGTTATTGGCTTCTTCGAGTTTAAAGATAAAATACTTCAGGTTTTATAACATCCAATTCTTTTCCAAACCCACTTCTTCAATCCCTCCAAAGCAAACAAAGAGAGCATTGCAATCATATTTAAAATCCCCCAGTTAATGTTTTTATTTGCAAAGGCCATGTCACTTTAATATTAACAAAATTTTTAAATAAGTCCCTCTATCATATGCACACATCTCTTCCACCTGTGTTAATGTGTGCATTACCACACACACACACACACACACACACACACACACACACACACACACACACACACACACACACACACTTTTTCAGTTCCATTAGTTGTAAATTTGTACAATCAGCTAGGTCACAAACATTAAATTTCAATTGGAGTAAAAAATGTCTCCAAACAACTGTGGACTACGGCTTTTAGCAAACATTAATCAAACAGGAATAAACAGCACATTTAGTGGGGACTATTTTAATCCACGGATTAGCCACATTTGGCTCTCTGGTGAACATTTACTGCAGTGTGTGTTTCTCAAAATAAACAAACAAAAACACAGTGCCCAAGTTCATAATTTAAAAAAAAAGCCACCCAGTGCAACAGTTTGCTTTACCAGTGTGTTAATAAGATGCAGGCGTTTACAACACAGACTTGCTAATAGAATAATACCACTATTTGATTTAGATTTTTGATACAGCCTTGCATGACAGGACATAAACATGTGTCTCTGCAAAATAACTTTAACAAGAAAAAAGAAAAAAACAGCAAATCAAAACTGACTAAAGTTCCAACCAGAAGTCTTTCATTATCCATTGATAACTCTGTTGTCACACCTTCCCCTCAGGTTAAGAGTCTTGGTGTCATCCTCGACAGCACTCTTTCCTTCACAGCACATATAAATAATATCACTCGGTCTTCCTATTTTCATCTTCGTAACATTAACTGCCTTCGTCCTTCACTCACTCCAAACAGTACCACCATACTTGTCAATGCTCGTCACATTTCGTTTAGATTACTGTAATTCTCTTCTCTATGGTCTACCTCATAAATCTCTCCATAAATTGCAGTTTTATCTGATCTTCTCCATACGTACTCGCCCCCTCGTACACTCCGCTCTTCTTCAGCTTCCCTTCTGTCTGTTCCACCTGCTTGCCTGACGTCCATGGGACTCAGAGCCTTTAGCTGTTCTGCCCCAAGACTTTGGAACGCACTTCCACCAGATCTCCTGACTACAAACTCTCTTGCCACTTTTAAATCGCGTCTTAAAACCCATCTATTCAAAATTGCATACCCTTCATCATGATTCTGTCTTAGTCTATTTTTTTACCTTGTTTAGCTTTTATACTTTTGTGCTTGTTTTTTTATTTTTCATTTACCTTGTGGTTTTTTGTTTTGTTTTTTTTGGGGGGGGGTTACTACTGTAAGGTGACCTTGAGGGTCTTTAAAGGCACCTATATATAAATGAATTATTATTATTATTATTATTATTATTAAGGATGTTTAACAAATATGAACCCCTGTTTTTGGGTCTGAAGATAAGCACAATAATAGTCACCTGTTCAGTAAGGCTGAGGACTAGTGATTGTCAGAACTGCTATCCAGGATGAAACAACAAAGATCAGGAAGATGGCCACATCTGACCATGTCCTGCAGATTTGTTGGCTGTACATTTATGAATTCGAATCTCCACCAAATCCTAAAAGTTTGAGATCTGTTGGATTGAGATCTGGTGATGGAGGCCATTTGAGTGCAGTGAAGTCACTGTCATGTTCAAGAAACCAGTCTAAGATTCTTTAAATATTGTGGCATGGTTTCATCCTGCTTAAATCAGTCATTAGACGATGGATACACTGTGGTCATAAAGGGGATGGACATGGTCAGCTACAATATGCAGTTAAGCTCCGGCTTTTAAACGATGCTCAGTTGGAATTGAGGGGCCCGAGGTTTCAAGAAAATGAGCCTGTGAAAACTATAGCCTCAATTTCCTGTTCTTAGCTGACAGGAGGGGCACACGGTGTGGTCATCTGCTGCTGTAGCCCATCTGCTTCAAGGTTCAATGTGTTTTGTGTTCAGAGATGTTCTTCTGAATACCTTTGTTGTAATGAGTAGTTGTTTGAGTTACTGTTGCCTTCCTGTCAGCTTCAAACAATCCAGCCATTCTACCATGACTTTTGACATCAACAATATATTGATGACAAGACTTACTTTAATGTATACCTAATAAAATGGCCAGTAAGTGTATATCCCATAGTTAAGGTAGAAGACAGGACTGACAGTCAGAAATTTCAAAGTGAAAAATAATTTCACTTTGATTTATGGCAGAATCAAAGAGAAGTGGATCTTCTTGATAAATAAACACAAATCCAATACTAATGTCTAATGTGTGTTCAGCATCTGAGACCAACTGAAAATCCAGCATTGTGAAAAAGACATTGCAGAAAATGAGGACTGCGCATTAAGGCATATTTCTAAATTTTCTGCATAAGCAGCTGAGTGCACTCTTCCTGTAGTAACATAACTTTACTGCATGACTGTGTTCGGTGGCTTTACTAACTCACAAAAACAGATTTGCATAATGCGTTCTGTCCGCTGAGAATTTTTATCAGTCATAGAAAATATTATTAGGAGAATAATTTGTTCCAGTGTGGTGAAACAACACCTTCTCCAGTCCATGTTATGTGTTCAGCCTCATTCTCCAGGAATGTGTTCTTTTTTGTTAAATTTCTGGAAAGTTGACTTTATCCTTCCTGAACTGCATTTTTCTCACTGTTGTGCTGCATTTCCTAAATATCTGTAATAGAAGTGGAGAGTAAAATGTGACAATGACCAATGGTTATAATGGGAAAAAATGTGATAGAAAACACTGAAGCATTATGTACGAATAAAAACAACACCCAGTCTGCTGTCTGCTATTGCATCATACAGGCAGGTGACTAAATTTAAAATGTGATTGGATTTTTAGTTGTGACTGGCATGTGTTATTATCAAGCTTTTGTCCATTTGTACATGAAAAACAAATCTACTTGTAACTCCCCCGAGGAGTGTAACTAAAGCTGCAATAAACGTGTATAATTCATTTCCTCAAGTTTCCATGAGGTTCTCTCTATTCACAAATCCACTCTGCAGCACATGAAAGCCAGGGTCTTTAGGTCGACATATTGTGCATCAGTCTTGTCCTTCATGAGTCAATTTTCAGCCAACTGTATAACCCACATCAGGGCCATATCATTCCTTGTGGAATGAGTTTTGTTCCAAAATGATAACCAGGAGAGTTGGTACATTAATGCCGTGTCCAGGGTTTGGCTTCTAAAAAAAAAGTGCTTTCTGAGGCTTTTCAGCACAGCTGGAAACATATTAACTGCTCAGGGGTCTTCCTTGGCGTATCCCTGAAAGGTTGTTTAAAGCAAATGTCTCAGTTTTTGAGAATTTTGGAGAGAAGATAAACCAGTTTTACTCACCGGGTGCTTCTTTCACGCCTATTCTCTGAGGGGTTTTTGTCCTTACACGCCACGACCCACTCTACAATTTTAAAGCCTAGGACCTCATTAACACTGCTTCTCCCATGGTGCAAAGCTTCAATCCAGATCTTACAGAATGTAAATGGACTGGCAGCTATATAGCACTTTTCTAGTCCTACTGACCACTTGAAGCACTGTAGGCTATAAGCTACATCTGATCCTAGCGCGCTTTATTCTCTACACTTTATGCACTTAGTTTACCTCCCATTCATGGCCAATTTAAAACCGTCAGTTGCCCTAACATGAATGTGTGTGTTTGAGTTTGAAACTACCAGCCTGCTTGGGCATTTCTGCATGTTCTGCCCCATGTCAAATCCAGAGTTGTTTTGCTGCGAGGCAACGGTGATAACCACTGCGACAATATGCAAAAAAAAAACCTATCTGAATACAAGAAAAGACAAATAATCTATAGAGAAATGCACTGTGTTTTTCTGTTTCAAAAAGCTAGAAAAATTGAGCTGTTGTAACACCCCTACAGTTTTCATATCGATCTAGAATTACTGCTCAGTATCTCAGAGAAATGCATTTGAATGTTGAATAGATCTATACCACACAATTAACATCAATAACCCCTGTTTGTTGTGACGTAAGTTGAATTTCACATCTACCTGACATTAGTAAATGTGCCAAAAACAGTCTTGACAAAAAAGTTCATAGGTTGGTTGTGTGGCGTCAACTTGTTTGAACATGCTGGGAAAGCCTTTAATATCAGCTAATTCAGTTAATCATTATGTAACTGCAGTGATGGATGTTGAAGTCCCACTAGCTTTGTTGAGTTAGAGACACTAATTATAAGTCTGTAGATGCAGACAAATTATTGTGAAGAAAAGAAATAGAAAAAAAGACAATTTCAGAGTTCCTAATATGAAAGGTTAGTCCATTAGTAGCTCCAAGATCAGCAGCAGAATATCATTTTGTGCAACATGCTAACTTTTGTGACACACTTTAGCTTTGACACAAAGCAAGGTAAAATGATGCAATGATGAGTGGAATTTGGTCTAGTATAACTATGCGCTGGTACTTATGTCAACAAACACAAGTCTCGCCAGATTATTCTGTCAGTCTAGAATCTTTGTCAGTAGGTTTTGTAGACAGAGATACATCTTATCTTATGTTTCTGCTATATGCTGTCATATCTTCAGAATTAACTGAGACTATAACTGTTATGACAGTACGGTTAACAGAACCTGCAGACACATGTGGGACTTTATGATGGGATTCATGAGGAAAATTTGATTCTTGTAAGTGCATAACAAAATAACGCTATGTGGGCGCCCTTGAGGTATGAGCTCCACGAGGATTCTCCTGCACACTGGTCAGTAATCACCAGCTGTCTGCAGTGAGATCATGTGAGATTGTTAGACCTACAATAAGACGAGCGGTGACACACGTTAGCCCTGCAAGGGCAAATGCAATGTATCTCAGGGATCCTTTAAACAAATCTGATAATCACATGTGTAAGGTAAAGAGTTCACAACAGGCTTAATGTGTGTTGAGTAATGAGGAGGTGAGTTTCACAGAGCACAGACCTCATCATTGGGGCCTTTTCTTCATCTTTATTCCTGTAATACCTGTTGATTAAACACTGAGTGATTCCTCTGGTGACCCCTGCTATTTGTAAAGGAGACAAATTAAAGTCCTCCATCAAAATGTGATCAATGCCAGAGAGCCTCTGGGTGAAATGGGCACCACGGTATAATGAAGCTATAACTCAACTTTAGTGCATTCTAAATGAGTGATGGACATTTGAGAGTACCAAGGAAGGATTTCCTCATTGCCTCTTTTACATGTCAACATGAGAAATTAACCTAATTTCAATATTCTTTTACAGCACTTCTTTTACAAAATTATTACTGGTGCTACAACATTTCAAGTGTGTGTGTGTGTGTGTTGACTGATTAATTCACTTGTTCACTGAATTAGTGATTGAGTGGTGGATTACCGTAAAATGTTAGATCAATTTCCTGCTCTCAGATTAATCCGGGTAACTCTGTAATACTTGACAAAGTGAATTAGATCATAAGAAGCTAACTAAAACAGATCTCACACTTGACTTTTTTTTTTTTTTTAATTTTACTACTGGAAAATGAACAATTATGCATTT
>VVHJ01032415.1:0-16757 GCA_015107715.1 Tylochromis polylepis
GATGAGAGGTGAAATGTCTTCAAGAAACTTAAAGAAGTCCAGACGCTTTCCTTTCCAAGCTCCTTAGACTACCATGACCTGGATGACTGAGAACCTTCACAGACAAACTCTGTTGGGTTGAGATCAGGTGACTGACTTGGCCATAGAAGAATATCTAATTTCTCTGCTTTGAGAAACTCTTAAATTGCTTTTGCACTATGCTTTGGGTCATTATCCATTTGCAGTTTTGGAGCATTTGGCTGAATCTGAGCAGAGAGGACATTTCACAATTCATCCTATGAACAGTCATATCATAAATAAACACTAGTGGCCCTGTTCCACTGGCAGCCTTACATGCCCGTGCTGGAATATGTGTTTGACAGATAATGTTGTATGCTTTTAAGATTGGGCTTAAAACTTTGCTTTTTTGATAAAGCATACAGTTAGGGCTCGATCAGGTGACCCTGAATCCTCCCTTAGGCTGCAATAGGCCTAGGTTGCTGTGGCTTCCCATGATGCACTTCACTCACCTTTTTTCCACTCACTATGTGTTTACACACGACTTTGCATTTAATCATTAGTTATTATTACTCTCTGGCTCTCTTTCACGGTGTGTCTTTTGTCCTGTCTCCCTCCCCTCACCCCCAACCAGTCATGGCAGATGGCTGCCCCTAACTGAGCCTGGCTCTTGTCGAGGTTTCTTCCTGTTAAAAGGAAGTTTTTCCTTCCCGTTGTCACCAAGTGCTTGCTAATAGGGGGTCATCTGATTTTCTAAGTTTCTTCTTATCGCGATCCTTTTCCAAGCTGTTGCTGCAAGGGCAGCTCTACTGTGGAGGCATGGGGTGGCATGCGCCACCCTAAAATAATCTATTGCCACTCCTAGTGCCACCCTAGTTTTGCATATGAAAATGTAGTTTATTAAAATAAACTACTCTTTGAAAAATAGTTCAGCATATATTAGAGAATGTAACACCTGCAAATGTGTAAAGAAATGGCTTTGACTTTGCTACCCCATCTGATTTCCATCCCACCTGTGTTGCTATTGATTAGCAATAAAACATTATTGATTAAAACCTGTTCTCACACTTTGGTTAGACATCTATCACCAAATCAACATTTACACGCCATCTGGAAACATAAATTGAAATAAATTAGCTTTGTTCCAGACTCAGTGCTGAGTACAAGGTGAAGCACTGTAAACATCACGGGGCAAGGAAAAGAATAAGAGGAACTCCTGCTCTTTTTTCATTCAAATTGTTTCATTTAAATACTTCTAAATATGGCTTTACATGGGCGGTATCAGTTTTTAGGTCAACAAATGGGGTCAATCTCGTTACTTAGTGGCCACATGGAAATCAAGTTGATCTCATGCTTATCTGAGCTCAGTAAAACAGATGAATAATGTTCTCTAAAAACAAACGTTCCAGTTTTTTCCTGTTCTGTTTATCTGAAGAAGTTCAAGCCTATTGTTAACCAAGTCTTGCTTCACTGTGGTTTGTCATAACAAGGGCTTTAAAACTGATAACAATTCAGACCTTTGGCTCAGATGAAGCTCAATTACTCTCCTGTTCTTAACGAATTGCACAATGTTTCCTTGTCAAACTACAATAAAAAGTAAAATTTTTATACTCTATGACGCCATTGAGTCGCATAGGTTGGAAGCTGTTGCTGTCCTGCTCTGGTTTGTCTGCTTATGTTTGAACATATCAGACTAAAGTCCAGGTTTCACCTGATCTACTGTTTTGTGTTTCTTGTCCTTTTTGTCTCCTCCAGTGGCTCCTTTGTGGCTCTTTGGCTGTGAAGAACTAGTTTTTGTAGCCCCCTTCCAACAGTTGATGTCAAGATGTGTCTTGGGAAGTGCTGATATGGACTGTAGAGTACATTTAATTGGTAATTTTTGAAGGTCAAATGAATCTTCTGTATGAGAGAGGATCTCTGGGTCCTCCTTCCATGAGTTGGTTCTCTTAGGAGACAGTTTTATGGTCATTTTGTGGCTGCAACTTCTGTTGTATTTAAAGCTTTATGCAACATCTGGAAAGAAATGTTGTGCATACATAACACTGGTCCTTGCAATAATATGGATTTCTTCAGTAACTGGAGAAATCTATTACAAAAACATCTCTGATGGTTTCAAATCCATTAACAGGGAATGCCCAGCTTGATTGATGACCTAATCAAGCTGGGCAAGGATCAAAGCCTCTGCATGGCTGAGATCAAGATTGATTTACATTGTGCAAAATGAAGAAGAAACCTTGAATGGTTGGGTGTGCTTAAAGTTTTGAGTGTTACTGTAAATTAATCAAAATTATTTAAAATTATTTAAACAAATTTAAATAATTTAAACAAATTCAAGGACATATTTAACACAATTATTTGCACGGGTAGATGAAACACCCTCGATCACCATGTTCTCACTCATGTTAATCTGTTACACAACAGATTTTATTTCACTCCTGGTCAGATGAGTCTCTTATGAAGCTTGTCACTCTGCCTCTGCAAGCTTAAAGCATGTCTTTGAAACAGACACCTTTCCATTGGCCTTGTTTTAGAAATTCGATTTTTTTTTTTTTTACATGAGGAACTTGCATAGTTTTGGCTCCACAGATGGCCTCTAATCTTCTAACTCTGTCTGAAGCTTGTTCATCTATTATCATTGGCAATCTAACAAGACATGTTCAAGTTACTCTCACTTTCCCCAGTTTCAGCTAAAGTGTTATGAGTAGATCATAAAAGAGTTGTCCTATCCACACTATCTTTATCGCTCACATAAGTTTGGTAATCAAAGTGAAGTTAGTTTTATATAGTAGCTCTTGTTGCACAAGTGTTCACTTTTCCAATTATATAATCTTCCAACTTGTATATTAAGAGACATTACCATACCAGACAGAGATCTGAGATTCTGTAACTGTCGTGAAGAAACATGAGATGTGCACAGTGGAGAACAACACGTACCGAGGGTCTACCCCACAGTGCAGGAACATGACTGCAGCTCAGGATAGAAAGTACTGTCCTGTACTGAGTCACTCATCATTATGCAGTGTAGTAACTGGTAATAGTTCTGGACCAAATGTGTGCAGATAAATACAGATTAAAGACCCTGCAACTAATCCTTGAAACCAGTCTCATATAAATCATGGACTGCATCCTAAATTATGTCTACAAAAGTCTACAAAGTCTACAAAAAAACATAACATGAACTAAAGCCATGAGATCTGATTTTTTTAAGAACCGTGTCCAAGATCAGCAGAGTCGGAAACATTTTGCAGGTGAAAAATAAACAAACTCTGCAACAAAGGCAGTGGCTTGTAAAGCCCCAAAGGGCTTTCTGAGCTTCCTGCTTGAAAATGACATGCCCAGAATGAATGGGGTATTTCTCTACAATTACAAACTCTGTGTAAACAATCTTGGTATCAAAATAATGCTAACACTTGTGAGATTTCATCACAGGTTTAAATATTGCAGCAGATATTACTGTGCCAATGTTACTGAGGCTAGAACACAGAACAAGTAAGTAGATTTTTTTCCTCGCCTAATTTATTATTTTATTTTTTTAGCCTATAACCCTTTTAAAATATGCTTTAGTTCACATTTTAATCCAGAAATTCAGTAATCAACGTATAAACATCATCTGTGCAGAGATTTATGCTTCTAAAGTTAAACAGTGAAAACTTATAGCACTGTTAATACATAAATGTCCAGGCGTTTTACAGGCCTGTCCAATTTTGGCACACTCTGGACAACACATGTGAGTTGAATTTTTTCATTACAACACTTTGGTCCAGACAATCATCTCAACAATGGAAGAACAGCATTAAAATTTAATATACATATACAATTGTATGTTAACATACATAACATACAGTTTAACATATGGGTTTGCTGTCTCCACAGTTTTTTAAATAGATTGTATGCTCATTCATGTCTTCCTCTGAATTTGATCTAATTTTGGTTTTGAACTCTCATCTTGCAGCATCATCAGGTCAAAAAGGTCTCCATGCTTTCAGTGTTACATTTCATCTTCTTTCTCCTGCTTGACTCTTACTAAACACTGATGATCTCATGTATATACTGCTAAATGGGTCTTCAGTGCACACATGCTTAGCACATATTTTACTTTTATTGATCTGTGTGTTTTCAGATTTATGTGTTAAATGTGTTTTGGCTCCACTGGAAAGCATTTTGAGTCAGTTCCCATTGTTTTTAAAAGTGCTGTACACTGTAAATAAAAAGGTTTAATTTCACAAGCTGGTGCACTTGAGTAATCTTTTCATTCATACTTCATCATCTATTGTGGCAAATTTTTTCTTTTCTTTTCTTTCTTTGCCAGTAACACAGCCTCGAGCTTCATGTGTGTGTGTTGACATACACTCACACATGCATTCATTATACAATGATGAAGTAGTCTGGGTCACTTGAGACCGAACTGAGAAATCCACCAGCTTCTAAAAACAGATGAGCACATATCTGGGAGGGAAGAGGGTGGGGGGGATTCATTTTTGAGCGGTATGTACTGATCTGTCGCCAAAGGAAGAAACTCATCTTGACTGAGGTAAAAGGGTATTGAGGCAATCAATCAAGAATCCCTCGACTCAGTTTAGCAGGCTACTTTCACAGCAGTATACAGTGACTGAGAGAGAGCTCTGCACACTGCAACATAAGAAAGCATATCGAAGCAGACAAAACACAAGTGAACCAAGAAAACATTTTGCAGCCATTTGACAGCACACTCGCTGCAAACACAACACAACCACACAAAAAAACCAAACAAACCACAATGTAAAAATCCAAATAAACCCAAACACAGACGCAGATTCAGAAAGCTGCAAGTAGCAAAAGTAGATGTCAACAGAGGTGTTATGTAATGATCCCAGCTGCAGCTGCTAACAGGGTGATAAAGTGTTCGTCTTTATGTGGGACTGCACAGCATTTTTGTCCCTTGTCCTCCTGTGCCACTTATTACAACAACACCCCTTATTTTCTTGCTTTTGTTAAATGGCTTTAAAGAAACCCTTCATCATGGATTTCCTGCAGGTTACCATGTTACCATCTTTCAAGATGGTGAATTGCAGGTCACCAGCCTGTCACAAGCAATGCAGATTTTTTATTATTATTATTTTGGTGGAATGTGATGGAAACTACCATAAATAAAAGTGCATGCATCTACATTAAAGAGGAAACTTTAACTAACTTGGTGAGTGGAAAATGATTCTCCGTGGGCGGTTTTCCTGCCAGTTATCATAGACTGTATGTAAAAGATAGAGGTGGTTTCTGATAAGCCAATGTGGAAGTGCCTTAAGCCTGCATTCTTTCTAATAGCAGCAGGTCATATCTACAAGTCATATACAAGTTTATGTGAAAACAACCCAAATGCTGTGAGCTCAGTAAATCAGTAAATAATTTTTGGTGTTTTGGTGTCAGTTGCTAGTTTCAAGTTTTGTTGAGTACAGTATGATGATCATTTCAAAATGATGGTAGCCATTAGAGTTACCACTATATGACTGTGCAGTGTCCCTCGGCTTCCCATCAAGAACCAAACTTCATGCGTTATGTCGGCTTTTAAAAAAGCAAAGATGATGGCTGCCAGAATGCTCAGTCCAGGTTAGCAGACCGTGATTCTGCAAACCAATGGCTGCTGCCACAGTGGCTTTGTCCTTCTTTTAGTTACAGTCTGTTGTGTTATTAACATTTTTATGAGGTTTATAGCACAAGAACATCATATTTGAACAAATAGAATCCCATACATCTTAGTTCATTTTCCAACACTCATGACAATTGACTTCAGAAGTCACGAAACATCAAGATGTGTGTCCAACTGACTTCAACTCTTGTTTTTGTTCATCCAGATAACTCGTATGTTGTGTTGTGAGGATTTTTTAGGCCATTAGTTGTGAAACTGATGAAGATGTTTTCTTAATTTGCAGAAACTGACCTTCATAGCCTACTCAGCAGTCTCACAGTGGCAGGATAAACAGATGTTAAGTGAAAACTATCGTGGGGATTTTTTTTTTTTTTTAATACTAAGCTAGCAGTGTTGGGGAATGAATTTAAATTGCTATTTTTACAAGCCAGCTATTACTTATACTGGAAGAAGAGCCACCCTAGGAGGAAATTTAGCTTGGTCAGCAAAAATTAGTTAGGAACGGCATTTAAATTCACAATGTACAGTTCAAGTGATACAAAACTGTAAGATGTAACAAAACAAAATCATACAACTCAGCTGAATTTATTGCAGCAAATGTCCACTTGTTCACTAGTCATGCATAAGAAAAACTACATTTAAGAAAACACAGTATTTCAAGGAAAAGTGCGGTTAATATAAAATTTGACTTTATAGTCATACAAAGACCATCAGACAGATTCCATGGTGGGGGTATTGCACCACTCAGTCAACTTCCACGCAATAACTACCCTGAACCTTTGCTAATAAATAGCAATGATTGATATTTTCAGGAAGTTTATCCATGATTATGCTGTTGCAGTTTGAGACTTGGGTAACACCTACCGCTTTTGCACATGTTCTGTGTGGTAGTGGGTGCCTGCCAAATGCACTGCCTGGGCATGACGGAAATTGGGGGCGGAGCTTGCAAAAGGGGCTTCAATTACAGTAAGACAGGCAGCGTGACATAAAAATAAAAAAAACACATTCCTTTCCTTTTATGGTTCTTTTCCTTTTTATAGTTTTAGTAGGTAGCTACATCTAAAATGACAAAAAAAAAGAAGTGAGTGAATGATCAAGATGTACGATTGGTTCATTACTCCCCAACACTGCCTAACCTAAACAATAAATAAATAAAGACCTTTAAAATATGCTAAACATTCAGAGTAAAGACAGCAAACACACTCAAAACATGCAGTTCTACATTTTATTAAATGTTTATCTGCAGTAGAAGAGACCATCTTTGTACATAAAAATACCTCATCCAAAACAAACTGTATAAAACAGTTCAAGTGGCACCAATGCCTGAGTTCAGATATAAAATCATTTACAAACAAGACCAGTGTGTAAGACTGTACTAGAAAATACACAGTATGTTAGCTGCTCAGAGTTGATTCATGATACATGAACTGTACTGCTGAATAAATCTGTGGGTATTGGCTATTTTAATACTGGAGCTGAAAATATCACATTAATGCTTTTTGCTTATATCATTCAAATGATGGTGCAGACCTTATTTGCATTCATTTGTAACTGTTTGGAAAAGTGCAGTCATTTCCCTCCATTTGAAAATGTTTCCATTCATGGCACCTCGTATGTAAACAGTCACAGTTTGGTCCATGAGATGGCCTCTCTAATTCTATCTGGAGAGATTACAATTTCCAAACCAAATAAAGAATCATGTGATGGCTCCAAAAAACAAGCAAACTGGGACTTCTACAAGTCTTATTTCATTTTATAAGTGCGAAGTAGCACCTTCCTTCTGATAATGCATAATCCCTAAGGATTGCTTTTTTTTTTTCTTAGCTGCATGCAGTTTTACTTTGCTACCTGGAGTATGAGAACTCAGTCTGTTTGCTTTGGCTCTCAGATCAGCTCCAGATTTCACATCACAGATGGCATATCTCCCATCTCATGCTCAAAATGGAAGCGTATCCAGGAATATTTTTTCCACGATTGGTGGCGGAGGAACGAGGTCTTCTAGTTTAAGGTAAAAGATGCGCTGGAGGCCTTGAGTGCACAGAGTCCTGAGCTCAGGCAGCTTCCCAAGAAGTCTGGATAAATAATTGGGCCGCAAAGAGTCAGAGCCACAGCCAGAGACGTGATCTTTAAGGCAGGTGATGAGCTGATTCTGCAGGTCTTCCACACGTTTTGGCTCCTTAAGACCATGTCGGTCTGAGGGGAGAAAATAAGAGACATTAAGCCATCATTTACCTGACTTTAACAAAATAAAACTAAATAGAGATGGAAAAGCATAGCTTCGTGGCCATAGATAAAGGAAACAAATAATAAATACAAATATAATCGTATCAAAGATGACACCACTTTAAAACTATGGACTATATTTTGAAATATAGCACAATGTAAACCATTGTCATTGTATTTAGGTCAGCTGTGATATATGATGTGCTCATCATATATCACATAAAACATACAATTTTTTTCATACACCTGTCATGTCAGTATTGTGTAACTTGAAGCCAATTCCCTATATATAGTGCTGTCAGCTGATGAAGCTAAACTCAGCATGATGGCATATATTTCTTACCGGTGATTATGACAAGAGCTGTGAGGCAGGAGAAGGAGGAAATGTCGAGCTTCATGCGATGGAGATTTTGCGAAAACTCCATGATGGAGTTGATCCAGTCGCCAAAACCCCGTACGCACTGCGTTTTATGAAGTACGACTCCATTGCAGAAGATGAGCTTCTCCATTTTAGGATCAGACCTGCAGAAGAAAAACACTGTTTGTTAGCTGTATAAAATAGCTCAAGAATGTTAAAAGTAATTGCTAAAGTGTTCATTTCAAACATTTTAAAGGAAGTTACACTCACCGAAATGCAAGACGCAGGATGTAGAGTTCAACAAATGCCGATTCGAGCAGCAGTTCCTGATCCTCAAGGCAGAACTCAGTGAATCCTGGGATGCTCTTTGCCCACTTCCTGATAACCTCCATAGAGGCTGTAAGCAAGTCGTAAAACTGTCTGATGTCACTGGCGTCCTCTTTCTGTTTCGGGCTTATATCCATCTCAACATACTGAAATTACACACAGCACAGACATTTAGGTCACTGTCTCAGTTTATTTATTTATTTTTAGCTACGATTTCTTCAAAAGAACTAAAACAGTCGTAGAAAATGTATTTTTCTTACCTTGGAATAATCCAGTGTCCCAACGCTGGGGTTTGAGTCAATATGTGCCCTCACAAGTGAGGCGATCATGCTCACTGGAGACACGGCAGCTGTTACATCTTGAATAATTTTAGGCTTGGAAGGTAAGCGGCCTCTTCTTCCTTTCAGGCTATCAGTTCTGACAACTGTAAAAACAAAAAACGAACAAAAAAAAGAAATGTGGTAAATCTGTTACTTCAGGTCCGGTGTTAGTGTTCAATCATCTGTGTTTGCACTGCACTCACCTTCCCTGACCATGCCTACAGCTAGACACTTCTGGAAACGGCAGAACTGGCATCGATTCCTCCTCCTCTTGTCCACAGGACAGTCCTTGTTGGAAAGGCATACATACTTTGAATTTTTCTGCACAGTACGCTGTAAAACAGAAAGAAGAAATGCTCTCAACTCACATGGCACAAACAATCACTTTGATAACAACTGTTTCCAAACAGATGATTTTGCAGGACAGCGATATCAGATGTTATTACCTTGAAAAACCCTTTGCATCCTTCGCATGTGCGAACTCCATAGTGATGACAGGAGGCGTTATCCCCACACACAGCACAGCAGCCCTCATTTCCACCTGGACTTTTCAGCTTGGGTGATAAGCTTCCAGCATCCATCTGGTCAGCACCATCAAAGCTGCATGCATGCTCCATCTCCAAGGTAGAAAAGGTCAGCGCAGATGGGTGAGGATGGCTCAAGGTGAAAGTATCATGATCTTGTAAGTGTGGCTGACCCAAAGGGGACATATCCTCCATGGATCCTGCACCAAATGTGAAGAAAGATGGTGCATGTGGCACTGATGTCTCCTCAGTCGCCCAGTACCCTGGATTGGGTGAATATGGCCCAAAGGCTGAATCCCAGGTGGATGTGTGCTGACTCTGAAACCCAGGGGTTGAAGGAGCCGAGGCTGATGCAGGGCTGCCAAAATAATCTGACCCGGTGGGGGACATAGATTCATCAGGGTAACTCAACATGAACGATCCAGGGTAGCAGCCATAAACCTGGAGTTCATCCAACTTGA
This sequence comes from Tylochromis polylepis, assembly GCA_015107715.1. Classification (NCBI taxonomy): domain Eukaryota; kingdom Metazoa; phylum Chordata; class Actinopteri; order Cichliformes; family Cichlidae; genus Tylochromis; species Tylochromis polylepis. Next base: position 9,831 of record VVHJ01032415.1, read on the forward strand.
AAGGAGTTTCCTGCGCTGAGGATGGAGCAACATGGACAGGAGCCGTAGTAAACTGGCATGAATATGCATCACAGTCTCCCGTGGGAGTGCCCACCAGGGAGCCGATGCTTGGCAGGGATGGTGCAGAGAGGTGCTGGTCCAGTGGGCTACTCATTCCCACAGCCAGCCTGGAGATAAAGTCTGTGTTCTGAAACTCTGAGCTGCCGAGGTTGTTCTCACTAGGCTGAGATCCGTGCTGGGAATATATGCAAGTCATGACTGCAAGACTGAAAAACACAAAAAAATAAGAATATAAGAGAAGCCACAAAATCCTGTCATTATCTTCACCCAACCATCAAGCTTTTCAAAGTTAACCAGCTATAACAGAGGTGGAAGACATTGTTTCTCCACACAGCCTTAGACAACATAAGTGCAGGGCCACACGTTGGATAACTGATGGTTACATGTTACAATAAAAGTATTATTATGAAAAAGGAAAAAGCTCACAATACTATAAACATTTAAATACAACCGGACTAGAATCATCTGAAAAGCAGCCCAAAGTCATTGCAGTGATTCAGCTCAAAATTTCATAGCAAAATAGTTGCCTATTATAAATGCTTAATTTCCTTTTTAAGAAGCTTGCCTCTATGTTGTCCATGTTGCTGTAGGTTTTTGCATGAAAAATGACTGGCTTTGCCCTGGATATCTCCTCTTTTCAAGTATTAGTTTGATACAAAACTAATTAAGATCGAGTACGCTTCATTGCAGCATCTACAGATATGCAGTCTTCAAATAAGATTATAGACCACACCATCATGCAGGACCTTCTTGAACTCTTCTGCAAATACACAACATCTAAAGTTACTCGCAACACGGTGAATTTCGAAGGATTTAAAGAGCCCGGCTGGGAGCGAGTTAGACATCCTTCATTACTGGATGCCTATTTATTTATATTACTTAGTCGTGGGGTATATATCTAGTCACGCCTGCAAAGTTCATTGAGATTGACTTTCAGACATGGGTCCAATGCCAACACATTACACGTTACATTCTACGATACCGCGGAGACTGATGAGGCAACCCGCTTGACATACTTACTCCAAGCGTAGCCTATATTAGTGTAGAAGTAAATCTAGCAAAATTACAATATAAAGTATTTGTGCAAGCATAACTTCAAACACTTTTTCGTGTATAAAGGTGTAAACAGTTTGCTTTCGATTTAAAGTTATTTTGGTGCCAGTTTAAGTTTTAGTATCTTACAGCTGCAGCCGTTACATCTGAGAACTGAAAAAAAAAAAATTTTTTAAAAAAACCCCGACATCCCGCATTCAAGTCTGTTGTATTAAAGATCATTAATCCTCATTCTCACCTGGTCGGTCCGTCTACAAGTGTTTTGAACTATCCGTATTCCACAAACGACCGTGTGTCATCTTATGTGTCTCTCACCTGAGAAGCAGTCCCTGCGCTCGGGTCGCGGGAACAATTTTATACCATTGGCTTTACTCTACCCATGACGCAGAAAGGTTTCCATACATGGGCGGGGAGATTTCCAGTCTGCGGCCAATCACAGCGCTGTTCGAGAGAACAGTCTCAGGATGACGCACTACGGGATTCCGTTGACGCGCATACAACCAAGAACCGCAGCATTGTCCACCCTGCAGACACGCACGCACAGGCACACTCTCAGTCTTACACGTGGCTAAATAAAACTCTATAAAAACAAATAAAAGTAATTCTGCGCGGGAAAACACTGATAGTCGACTCCCCACAAGAATGTCTTTGTTATAGGCTGTTATGCTTTGCTCATTATTGGTGGAAAAACTGTGATTTTATCATTTACAAACAGGAAGTCACAGATGTTTTTCTATTCCTGTGAGAGAGTGAGACAGAGAGAGAGAAAAGCTATTTTTAAGCCTGCTGTCTTTGGGTAAGAATGAAGAAGAATGCTGCTGAGACCTACATTTTACATATCTGCAGCGTACATGGCCATCAGGTGTTCTACTTTGTATGGGACTGCACAGAAATCCTTCAATCTCCCATCTATAGAGGGGTTACTGCAAGGACAAAGTAGCCACACACACAGTGGGGGAAATATTATTTGATCCCCAGCTGAATTTGCACACTTACAAAAAACGAATAGTCTATATGTCTTATGACAGTTTGATTTTAATGGAGAGAGACAGTAATCAACCAAAAATGCAGAATAAAATACACTACATGAAGGTTATAAATTGAGTTGCGTGTCGGTTAGTGATGTTGATCCCTAAGTAAAACATGACTTAGTACTACAAGGGTGGAGAAGCATTTGTTGACAGCACAGTGGTAAGATGTTTCTTGTAGTTGGTCACCAATTTGCACACATCTCAGGAGGGATTTTGGCCCACTCCTCTTTACAGAAACTGTCAATCACCTTTCTGATGATTATACTTACCCCATGAGGAAGGATCTTGCATAGCAGTCCGAATGATCGCACCAACAGGTGTTGTGTTCTCACAAAGCTTTTTGCTTTGACAGCTCTATGGTCTTGTCCATGGTGGTGGAGAAGTTGAATGGAAGAAAATAATTCTGTGGACAGGTGTGCTTTATACACATAATGAGTTGAGATCAGCAGTATCTGTAACTGATTGATTGTAATCTGTGTGCTACATGGGCACACAGTCAAACTGTGGGAGCCAGAATTCAGACTGGGTTGTACGGCCCTTTAGCTAATGAGGGCCAGTCAGATTTTTTTACTGTGGCTTTGATTCAAGCTTGTGTTTGAATCCTTTGTCCTGCATCTAACATGCAGAAAGCTGCCTTGCAATATTTTAAGACCAAACACTCGGTGCTTAGGAAAGGCACACTTAGTGAGTATTCTTTGCATGAGCAGGCGGGAGAGCCATCATAAACCATTCATGCTCCTGTCTCACGAGACACTTCCCCACATTTTTTGTTGCCTCTTCTTCAGCCACATGTTTGTGCAGAAATCTGCATTCCCAGCCAGAGATGATTAACAGCCAGAACAGCAGCTGAAATAACAGTTAACGGTTACTGCAACAGGAAAGGTGAATAAAGGAGCATGCAAAGACAAACTTTGCCTTCCATTTATGCCTTGAAAAACTGGGCAGTAATGTAATTTTAAAAACGGCACACTTTTCCTTCATATTCTTAATACCAAACTTTTAATCCGCATAGCTTATGTTTATTCAATGAGTTAGATGTATCAGCTTTTCAGACTACCTCTCAGTATTAGTTATGCTTCCCACATGTGTGAATTGGTTTTTACTGATTTAAGTGAGAGCCCTTAACTGTGACACATAAGCCTTTATGTGAGTGCCTTTTTGAGACCTAATTGTAAAGAGGATCACTGGGTAAGAGCCTAGTTTTGAGATCATTGTTTCTGTGTCACATACTGGTAAATTGTTTTGTGTTTTATCCAGTTGCCACTAATACAATGATATTAATTAGTATAAAGCAGAGAAAAACTGTATACAATGAGATTGAGAGGAACTCTGGGCTGGACATTTGTATGTGATAACTGGTAGCTTTTAGTCTTTACTCATATGAGGCTCTCCTGTCCACCCACACAAGTTCGTTAGAGGGCACCCTTATGAGGTGTTGCTGTCGTGCAGTAGTGTGTAGTGCGCTTGCCTTTCTCTCTTTCTCACTCCTCCACTCAGAAACTTCTACTATTACCACTCAGAAACCAGTATTGTCTTGTGAGGCTTTATGTGAGACCCCACTGCGTCACATCTCTTCCCACTTCAACTCGTGTTTTCTCAAAGCGTTTCTCAACCTCCAGACTCTCATTAATGATGTGCTCACTGCCCCCGAATGTCAGTCATAGTTCTGATGCCACATGGGAGGAAGGGCTTTTCATAAGCTGACAGCAGAGGAAGCAGGCCACGCACACACTCACACGTCAAGCTGAAATTGTGAGTACGGGTGATGGTGAATGACTGAGCTGCGTGCTGAGCTGTGGTCGTTGTTTTTGCTGTGTTTTTCAAAACCATTCTCACCAAAGGCAACATGGTTACACAGTCACTATTGGCTTTGAGACAAAATTCTTGGACGGTACATATTTTTGGCTCGTGTGCTCCTTTGCCTCAGGTGGTGGAAACTAATCACCCTGTTGTTGCGCGTTTGTTTTCCTGTTAATCTGTGATGTCATGTGAGCAGTGTCTGGGTCCTCCCTGCTGCACAGAAACAAATTTCACTTGTTAGCATATCTGTCTTATCAGACACAACGTCATTGCTTTGTGACATCCGCCACTTATTCACAAAATTTGGAGGAAGTCGTCACAAAATCATAGCTGCTAGGAGATTGCGCTTTATTCTGTTTCCATTAGGTCTAAAGCTGATGTGAGATCTTGAACCTTATAATGTGCAACTGTTGTCTCTCACACAGATACACCCACCACCTGTTGCTCTTCCAGAGGCTATTTTTGGTGATGAGAAGATCTTTGGCATTGTGGAGAAAATCCTCCAGTTCTTCTAGCCAAACTTGTTGCAAACTGAAGATACATTTGTGCACTGTTATCATTTACCATCTGATTTAAAATATCAAAGCTTCACAGAGAGCTGCAGGGAATCCGTGAGGGACTTCAGCATTGTGATGAAACTGATAATAGATGACAGAGAGCTCTGTACGCAAATTACTCCCATCAGGAAACTGGACTGAAGCTGCATCTGTTAGGTTAGAGCTGGAAAAAGTGCTAAAGCTGTTGAAGCCAGATCCCAGGTAGTTTGCATACAGATGTAAATGAGGCAGATATGATATCCGTATGACATCTTTTTCCAAACCTTAGGGAATTCCACTTCCTTGGTACAATTACAAATTGTTGATTTCCACATTTAATACACTACACCCTCTGACCCTCCCCTCCCCCGATATGAAAATTTAGTCACACCCATATAAACTAAAAAAGAAAGTTATCATATCTAAGGCAGGGCAGTATAACAATAAGTTTCATAATATAACCTCTAATATCAATAGTATTGCCAAATGCTATCTGTTGCTTGAATATCAGTCTGTGCACCAGAGATTTTTTTTTTTTTAACAGTGCAGTGAAAATCATTTAATCGTGAACATAATGAAATAAAATATCAGCTAGTTAATTTCACTTTCTCTTTCAAAATGCACCTCTGATAACATACTGAGAAGTCTTTACTCCATGTGTGCGGTCTGTTGAGGCCTTGCAGACAAATTTTTTCCTGACACAGCTCGTATTCTGCACTCAGAATATCTTCTGCCCGTGGCTGGTAACTGCTACTGCTACACAGTGATACAGCGATCGGTTTCAGACTTGCCTTTGTACCCACAGGCTTTTTCCTGCTGTCGTGCTGATTTTTTTATGGGGTCACTGTGGCAGGCTATATATATATATATATATATATATATATATAGAGAGAGAGAGAGAGAGAGAGAGAGAGAGAGAGAGTCGATTTTAATTTAAGTAATCACGCTTTTTCTAAATCTAACATCAAATTGATCTTAAAAAATTTTAAAGAGAAATTGATTTATAAGCTTTTGACACAAAGCAGTCAACTATTAGGGAATTTCATAGCTAAAGAGGATCAAACTATCATAAACTAAAGCGTCCGGTAAATTACACACTAAGCTGCTCACAATAAGCTGTTTGACTGTTGGTGTGTTTTTTGTTTTTTTGTTTTTTTTGGTGTTTCGTGAACTACAAAGCTAGTGGCCTCTGTGATGCCTACAAAACTAATCAACTAACACCGAGACAGATAAAGACAGTTAAAGATGGATCATGCACTACCCCACAATAAACATGTTTATTAGTTTTTTAATTAAATGTGCATTCAAAGGTATAAAATGATCCATTTATTTGATATTTGACATTTCCATTCACATTTTTGCATAAATAAAAACAAGAATTTTTTAAAAAGTTTTCTTTTTTTAAACAGTTGTGTGAAAAGTAGAAGAGTTTCGAGATATGTGAGATATACCCCGTGCCACATGTAATGCCACAATGTTGAATAATTTGCAAGAAACACAATTCAGACTATGGAGTAGACGTATTTGCAGAAGCTGCTGGTTGCACCCATGACGAAAACATGACTAGACCTGGTTGCCACTCTTCCCCTTTCTTTTTTATACCAAACACGTGAGACACTTTTTATCACCCCCACATTCCTCCATGAAGCTTAAATCGCCACTGTCCTTATCAGGTTCCACTTTCCAGTCTCAAATGAAAAGAGGATCAGACACCACACATAAAGTACATCTCATGTTTTAAATTCAGATCACATAAATTAGCACTTCCTCCCGTTCATTTTCACATCTCCAAAACCGTCATTTCTGTTTTTGAAACTTTTTTTTCCTTCTTGCTGTGTAATATAACACATTGACTGTGTTTTTAATGGGTGTGACCAGCCACATGGGTGTGCACACAGCTACAAGTTATTATCAGACACTTCAGTCTAGGAACAAGTGACATCTAATCTGTTATGACTGTGGTGACTACAGAGTTCTCAATTTTTGCTTACTTTTGCAGAAAGGAGAGGATGCAGCACATGGTGTTCATGCTCCATCTGGTGGAAGAAGAGAAAAATACCAGAGTAGTTACTGTTTAGTTGTTGCTATTTCAAAAAATGAACTTTCCCTCTCAATAGACAAACCAACATGTATGAGAAAGCCTTTAAAGTTCTTAAAATATTGAAATATTTGTATAAGCACCATGTAAAAAATAATAATACTCCATCACAGAGAAAACCTCACATTCAAAATGCAAAGTAAAAAATGTACTTAAAGTATCAGCAGTAAAAGTATACATTTCTAAAAATAAATAAATAAATAAAAATTTTTTAAAAATGATATAAAAATATATAATTCAATTCAATTCAATTCAATTTTATTTATATAGCGCCAAATCACAACAATAGTCGCTTCAAGGCGCTTAATATTTGTACAGTAGATCGTACAATAATAGATACAGAGAAAAC
>VVHJ01032418.1:0-10068 GCA_015107715.1 Tylochromis polylepis
GAGTCGTTTGACCCAGCATTTTGAGTTTATGTATATTTATGGCTTATGTTTAGTTTTTAGGTTTTCTAAGTTCTTTTCCATTTTGCCTAGGTTGCTTGTTAGTTATTTTGCAGTTTCCCCTTGTGTCTTGCACCCCTGTGTTTAGTCTCCCTCTCCCTTCATGTGTCTCATGTCTGTGTGTCTCATGTTGTCAAGTTCATGTTGTCAGGTCTACATCTCTGTGTTCCTGCTTTATTTTGAAGGTCTTGTGTTCAATGTGTTTAGGTTTACACTTCCCCTGTGCCATCGTTATGTTTATTCTTGTCAGCTGTTCCCTCATGTGTCTCCACTCCCCTTGATTACCTCCTGTGTATTTAAGTCCTCCGTCTCCCTTTGTTCTTTGTCAGGTCGTCCGTCATTTTCCACATTTCATGTCCAGGTCTGTCATTTCCTCGCCATGTTTCATGTCCGTGTCATGCCTTGTCAGGTATTCATGTCCAGGTTTTCATGTTCTGTTCTAGCTTTCCCAGTTTAGGTTTATGTTTGGTTCACCTTGCCTTTTGTTTGTATTTATTTTTCCCGCTTTAATAAACAGTGTGTTTTTGGTTAAGCTAAAGTTTCATCGCTTCACGTGTCTGCATTTGGGTCCACTTTCTCACCTCATACAGTCTGCTCTGCCAGACTGTGACAGTCAAAGATCTTCTGTCAGCTTTAGTGAGGGGAATTTAATTGAACAGGCAGTTAAAACGATGAAAGTAGTTGGAAGCATAGTGCCCTTGAAAAACCTTTATAAAGGTCTTCACTATGAAATAGGTGAAAAGTGATTAATTCTAAAATGCCAATTAAATTAGGAATTAACTGTATTTCTTGCCCAGACTGATTATCATTAAGTTCTTGATCCCCTGATTGGTCTCAACAGCTCGACAATAAACGAGTATCATCTAGTTCACAGGCAAATAATTAAGGATTATCCAGCAAGACTGTGTTAATTATGTCTACAACAACAATAGGATCAGCATGATGAGGGGTTCAGCCATATTTAAATAATGGCCTGTGGCGTTTGACTTTATAGGGAATGAAAGGACATTTATGTCCTTTCATATTGTATATATCTGACACTGGACGCCTACAAATTGTGATGCATCATTATTTATGTATGATTTGATGCATACAGTACATAAATTTAGGCTTTGCATTTCTGACATAAGCATGAGTGGTCATCATGACTCATGAATAAATAATACACCCATATGGCCTCCCACTGTGAGCTACAGTATATCTATTGAACTGCTCTGAGAATGAGCATTATTTAAAAGTCCTGACTTTTTATTGCTTTTGTAAAGTATATTGAAGATTGAATCCACTATTATTGAGTGCACTTTGTAAAGTTCAACATATTTACTTACATTTTTCATGTAATTGACTGGATTCACAGATGTCGAATCTATTCTGGTGAAATCATGCCATGTTCCCACTACACAGAGTCTGTTACTAAGGGACCTCTACACGTGTTTTGTTGGAAGCTGTCAGAATGAAGGGAAGCACTTTTCTCCTATTTCAGCCACAATTTCAAGAGAAAGCTTTTGTCTTGTAATGGGGGCTGGAGAGAGAGTGAGTGAAATGAATAATTGATGTTGTGAGATGGATAGATTCCCCTCTGTGGGAAGCTGGTCACATTGTGTGTTGCATTACTTGGAATGAGGGGTCCACTGTGCATTATCTGCAATCCCATCATACTGTTTTTTCTCTGTACTTTTGCTCACCATCTTCAATTGTTTTCTCTTTTTTCCAGTTTATTCTTTTTCCTTTGTTTTAACATTAACTGTGATGTCCACAATACATTTTTTGAAATATCTGTTTGTCAAGGAACTGATTATGGCAGTGTATTCATTCTGTTTTTCCACAGAATATTTTGTAAGTGTAGAACTTGTGTAGCCCTTGAAGAATTGCCTCTTTATCACGATGGAGATATTTGCTTATCCTGGTGATCCTTGCTTCTGTGTTGTTGGGGGTAATAGCCCTTGGTAAGTCTCCCAAAACAAATTGGTCAAAGAATGATTTATTGTCCTGATGAATTTGCTAAAAGTGCCTGCGACGTGACCCAGAAAAGGGAAAGCCTTGTCCCATAGGGCTTAACCAGGCACAAAGACATTCCTGTGATCCAGAACCCAGAGGGGTAGGCATCAGGGTTGGATGTATTGCAGCTCGACAGCAGGCAGAGCATGCAGCGTCCAGGGATGCTGAAAAATCATGGGAGGTAAATTATTGCTAAGTAATAGTCAGGCTTACTTGTATGCCTTTATTAAGAGCACAACTTTCACAACTGTATCTCCTGGAAAGGAGCTTTACTCCCTACTCAGGTTGGTAGGTGCCAGGGAGGTGAGGAAATAGTTACACACCTAAGTGCTGCTGTGTTTGAGTTCTTCCCCAAAGAAAAAAGTGTTGCCACAATGTGACCATTATCTTTTTAGGTGGAAGGATCTGACAGTGTGTGCCTGTATGCAAAAACAGGAGCTCAGATAATCCAGCCATTTCTGGATTTACATTAACACAGACTGTGTAATACAGTAACTGAAACAATGAACTAGGTCTATATTGAAGCAAGACTTTATCTAAATAGATGAACTGGATGAAATAAAATTCTTCCACAAACATAATCCTGTTGCTTTCTGTAGTTGAGAATAAAAAAAGTCACTAACTGAGGAAATATGACACACTCATTAATTCCTTCCTTCATCATTTATCATTCATTTATTAATGGTTATGATAATCAGTTAACACATGCAGTGTAGACCACTGAATTTATATTTTATAGTATGGCTATACATTTATTTTTCATGAGCTACCACAAATGCTGAAAGTCCTAAAACTATTAATAGGCTTAAATTTTAGATGTATAGATGAGAGTGAATGGTGATGTGATCTGCTGAACATATATCACTGACCACAGTAAGGTTTCTCAGTCTGTTTGAAGTTTTTGGTATAGCGAAATTAACTAATGCCGTAAAACAATCGTTCAGAGTTAAGCATCTCTATTGATATGATCTTTAGTTGAGTTTGCACATCAGCTTACTTGAACGTCAGGCTATTTCGAGAGAATCAGGTCAAAATATTTTTCTGAGCTGGGGGGTAGAGGGGAGGAGGCAGCCCAAATGACATCTAATTGATACTAGTGAACGTATCAGACTATTAGCTGTGCTATTCACACATCTTCACAATCCTTCACAAGACTTCACACTGACTTTTTAATAAGGAGCTGCCAGGTTAAAGTCCAGATAATGCGCACTTGCACCTCTGCATATTTTCACTGACACTCTCTTTGTTGGATTAAATGGAATCTAGCAGACTATTTTAGATAATCATGGTTAAAAATGTGAACTCTAGAATCAGTGTTTGGTGCATCTGTTCTGGGCCACTGTAGACATATTGGTGCAGTTGTAGATATAAAGGGCTTGTACTGAAACAGTCCTTTCTAAGGTGAATAAACACTAACAAAATACCCCTAAATTCTACACTGCTTGATTGATTTTGGTCAAGAAGATGCAAACATGGTGAGACAAAATACTTTTTTTTCACTGGTGTCTAGCAGACACTCACTGGCCATTTTGTTAGGAATACCTTGTCAACTGATGCAGATATGTAATCGACCAATTATGTGGCAGATCTGTGCATTTAGGCATGAAGACACGGCCAAGATGACCATCTGAAGTTGAAACCAAGCATCAGAATGGGGAAGAAAGGGGGATTAAATTACTTTGGCCGTGCCATGGTTGCTTGTGCTAAGTGAGCTTCTCTGAGTATTTCAGAAACTGATGATGGGAATTTTTTTCAACTCTTTTTTTCAAATGTTGAAACCAAAGTATGCAAAAGAAAAATTATGAATGAACAACATGTTAAACCTTGAAGCAGATGGGCTGCAGTGTCAGAAAACAACACAGCATGCCACTCCTGTTAGCTATGAACAGGAAACTACAATTCACACAAGCTTACCAAAACTGAACAACAGAAGATTAGAAGATTGAAAATTATTGCCCGGTCTGATGTGTTTTCACTTGTGCTGCAACATTCAAATGTCAGGGTCAGAATTTGGCATAGACAATATGAAAACATTGATCCATCCGGCCTTGTATCAATGTTTCAGGCTACTGATAGTGCTGTAGTGGTGTGATAGATATTTTCTTAGCACAGTTTGGGTCCTTTATTAGCAACTGAGGCTCATTAAAACCCCACAGCCTGACTGAATATTGCTCCTGACCATGTCCATTCCTTTACGAACACAGTGTACGCATATTCTGATGTAACACACCATGTCACGAAAGCTCAAATCATCTGAGACTGAGACTGACTCCCAATGAATGATGAAATGACTCCAAAGTCACCAGATCACAATCCAATAGAGCAGCTTTGGGATAGGACAGAACAGGAGATTCACATCATGGATGTGCAGCTGAAAAATCTGGAGCAACTGTTTGATGCTGTTATGGCCATATGGACCAAAATCTCTGAGGAATGTTTCCAGCACCTGGTTGAATCTGTGCTACAAAGAATTAAGGCAGCTGTGAATGCAAAGAAAGGGTACAACCCAGTACTAGCAAGTTGTACAGTAGCTAATAAAGTGAATAATGACGCTACTCTTTCCATACCGTATATTTAGTTTGGACATAACTTTAATAATGTCGCAATAATGGTGAGTGCTAAGTCCTCGTAGTGATGTATTGTAAGTTTGCTGCAAATGGCAGACAATATAAATAGCAGGGACAGGTATAACAACATCGTTAAGTCAACACAGTTAAGCCAGGAATGACATAAGACAGACTATCAGATCCACCCATTCAAAGTTGCAAGGCAATATAATGATTAAATGTAGGGTTGATAATGATAGAGGGATATTACCTTCTCAAGCAGTGAAATGACTCCTTTAGTAGTATGGGTAGACAAGCACTCAACTGACACAACAATAACTCTTGAGGTGAGCGGCTTTGCTTTGTATTGACTTTGCTTTGCACCTCCACAGTTCAGGGCTGCACAGTGGTTGCACAGTGGCTCAGTAAACAGAACTATGTTTTCCTGCGACCTGTTGGCTTGTCCCTTAGCTGGGAGGTGGATGAACTTTACTATGAAACTGAGACAGGGTGTGAACATTTAAGTGGCATCAGACACCTTCAGCAATATCTCGCATCGAAGATTTTGCACTTCTAACACAGCATGTGCCACAGCTATTTTAGAGAAGACAGATGAACTCGGGTCAGCGAGAGGTGAGAGAATGAGTACAATTGTGTGAAAACTGGTGAGGAGCAGTTACAGTTTTATAACTGCCGTGAATAATGAATGAAAGGCAAATTCAAAACTGTCTGGAGCACAGCACTGCTTCATTCCCAGCATGATGTTGACTGACTTTCGAAGAGAAGGAAACAGTGAGGGTTTTTCTCTATTTCTTTCTATCTTTTGTCTTTTGAAACCGACAGAAGCCTTTTGGTCAGCAAAACAACTTATTTACCCATTTTTCTTTCTGAACATTGTCACTTTCTTTATTACACTGGGCATACCACAGTAAGAGAGCCGCTGCTGTAGAAAAAAATTGCTGAGGTCAGTAATCTCATTGGATTCTCCCTTTTGAACTTAAGCACTGGTATGAAATCTAACCACCCACTGCAAGATTAATTGCCCAGTGAGAAAGTCTTTTATGGCCAAGGTTTATCACAGGATAGAGGTCCAACTTGTGATTCTTTTATTTCACTGCAAGGCATTATTGGTAGCGAGAGACTGCTGATCAAATTCCCCACCACTTATCCAATCAAGGACGAAGCCAGAGAAGAGCTCCGAAGTCCAATGGAAACTGTAGATAGTGATCAGTTATCTCGACCTCACAGGACACAAACAGCAGGCAGTTTGATGTTGTCTGCTTGGATGTCACCTGGAGAATGTCAGATTATTCACAAAGTTGGCGGAAGGATATGTGTTTAAGTGGCCATCTGCAGTGGGGTGATGAATACAAGGTTTAATAAAAGTATGATGCTAGTTTGCAGCAGTTACCCACAAGATTATGTTGTTTTTGACGCATAACATTTACTGAGTTAAAATTAAATTTTGCTGAAACATGTTTGTGGGAGTTTTTATTAATAAAAGTTTAATCTGTATAGAATCTATTATAACTTCATTAAGCTGAATGCAAATTGTCAGCTGTAAAATATGGTTCTGTTTAATTTTAATATCTATGTATTCTATATGTTGTCAGTTTTATTGTCAACATATAAAATTTTCCCTGCAGTTCAAATATTTATATCTGTAGGTGTCTCAACAATCTGGTACTGGTAAAATGATAGTCGCTATGCATTTAATCAGCATTTTATTCAGGGATTCCACTATAATATGTGAGCTGTGTATGGTTGTCTCAAATTTTTAATTACAGCATCGAATCCAGAAGTAGGGAAAGTGAGATATGGCTCTTTTGCAACAAGTTAAATGAGCTTTTCTCGTGTATTTCTGTGGCACATGCTAGAAATATTCAATTGGACACCTTTTTTTTTTTCCAGCTGAAAGCTGAGAGGTTAACAATAATGATGCTAATCATATCCCTGGACTGATAATTGCCCAGTATTATTGTATTATGTGCCCCCATTAGATAGATATTGATTCTCCTGGCCAGAGGGATACCAGTGGTTCAGATATCCAGCCAACAGCAGTAAAAATATCACTATGTCTGTAGCTGCATAGCTGAAGTGGTTTAAAGTCTTACGGAAGTTTAAACTTTGAAATATTTAATTAAAAATCATTCATTAACATATGGCCCATGGCTCTAGAAAATGGTATTCAAGGAACAAATGGCAAAGCCATAATTCAATCTTAAAAAGGGAGCTCTGTCAAAAGGCATCAGGTAAGGTCAGGCACATCCTATCTCCACTTGTGTCTTCCAGCTGAGTTATGATCTCTCAATTATATTACAACATAAAAATCTTTGCCCAGGATGGGTATGCAATTGAGTTGAATTGACAGAAGGGACAAAAAGGATTCATATTACAGTTTAATCCTCTCACACAACATGGGGGTCAGGTATGGAGATATGGACCATGAGCTGGAGACAGCAGAGATTCCTTAAAGCTAAAACCCCCAGATTTACTATCTGAATGCAGACCAGGGGTAAGATACCCATGAGAGGACGTCAATGATTTAACCAACTATAGCATATATACAGCTCACTATCACCGAGTTAGGATGTCTAAGACCTCTGAAAACAAGCCGGCTATTTACTCATAATGAACATGTGTCACACTGGTGGTTGTCATTTCATGTAGGTGTGACCTTTACATTAATTGACAAGGTTTTTATGTATTGTATTTTACAATATACTGAGTTGGCAACGCCTTACCTCATATCTTTTAACAACACCCACTCCCCAGAGATCACAGAAGTCTGCTGAACAAATGCTCTTGAATGTTCTTTGGTCCAGTTCAAAGCAAAGAGAAGATCTGGCCTTGCAGTAGCTGATTGTGAAACAGCTTGCCTCTTCAAATCAAGACGTGTTTATCTTTGGCTTTGAAAGCACATGTTGATGTCATGGTCCTGGGTCTGTTGACCCAGGGTTGCTGGTTTTCTTGTGTTTTTTGGCATTTTTCTATTATGTTAAGTCTATTCTGTGTTGATTCTATAAATACCTAGGTTATTCTGTTTCGCTTTTGTTTATTGGATTTTCCTCCATGTCTTTGCCCTTGGTGTCTCCCTCTGTGCATCTATGTTTGTGTAAGTTCTTGTGCCTCTTTTCCCCTCCTTGTTTCATTTTCGTCATGTTTATCCTTGTTTCCCCAGTCCGTTATGTCTGCTCTCTCCCTCATGTTCCCTCACTCCCTCTCGTCTGTCACTCCTCCACTCCCGCTTCCTATTTTATTGTGAAGGTCTTATGTTCCACATTCAGTGTGCTTTGTGTAGCTTCCTTGGTCTCATCATGTCTAATTTTGTCTCAGTTTTGTTCTCCATGTGTTTCTGTTCCCTCGTCATTGTACTGTGTATTTAAGCCTCTGTCTCCCTCCATTCAGTGTTGTGTCCTCCCTCATGGCTGTGTGTCTCTCCCTGTGTTCCTAGGTTTCAGAATCCCAGTTTAGGTGAGTTTGCATTTGGGTCCTTTTCCTGCCTGCACACAGCCGAATCATGACAGTTGGTATATCAAGACATGCTTTACATATGTTGGTTTTACTTCTAGTGTAAAAACAATGCAATATAAAAAATAACCCATACCTGCATATAACCTGTACAGCACTTTTGTCAATATACATAGTTTTCTTTTCTTTTTTATTTCTTATTTCTATTTTTCATATAATTATTTTTTTCATATAACCTTTTATTAACTTTTAATCATGTTGTATATCACTTTGGACCGACTGTTCCAGTATTCAAATGTGCTTTATAAATGCATTTTACTTATTTTTTGCTTACTTACCTTTTGACAGTGCATGTTGGAATTATTTGTGAGCGATGGCTCAACATTTTCTATATATAATAAGAAAATATTTTGTTATTTTTCTAATCTTGTCCATGTATTGCTGAAGCAGGAATAAACAGGAATGCAGTGAGCATCGCTTTACCATAAGGCTACTGATGAGGAGGTTGTGTGACTCCACAGGATAATACAGTGTTCACAAGCTGCACTCTACATAATACAAGAGGCATCAAATGTCAGATGTAAGAATTCCTCTGGCAATTCAAAGATGCATTGTGTTTGTTATATGCAGGTGACCTTGATTTAGTTTCTGAACTTCACTGAACACGTCTATCAAAGACTACGCCACACTTCTTCAAAAAAGCTCGTGCAAAGAAGATTTGTATTTGTTTTTGTTTTTGTTTCACAGATTTTACTTGTCTTTCAATTAATTAGCAACTAAGTGTTTTTTGGATGCATGAATCAAATATCAGAACGCTGGCTTGCGTAATATCTAAATAGCCTTTTTGTTTCAAGTTTTGTTTCCCAGTGAATAAGAATCCCTTTGCTATTTTCTTTTATGTTCCCACTCCCCACGGACAATGTAAATGTATTCTAATTTAAAACAAACAAAAGCAGACTTCCAGGTTCAATCTGTGGTAATAAGAGTGTTTGTTTAAAATTTGTTTAAATTATAAGGGATCATTCACTCAATAGACAAAGAAGGAGAAAGCGGCATCTTTAAATCCAACAAAAGGGAATTATTACATTCCATCAGAGGTCAGCATATGAAAATCTGGATCTCAGAAGCATATAAGTGTTGTAATTTCTGTTTTGTGAAAAAGAAGGCTATCCATTCTTTACAAAATGACTACTTACAAGGACAATAACTTAACCGGTTATATAAACTGATGTTGCATAACTGCTGTACTTTTTTACACTCAAAAAACATTTTCCTCCTGAACAATGTTTGAAAAGTACTTCTTGTGTTAACTTTTTAATTCCTTACAGCTCCAAACACTGTAACACCTTGTACAGGACTGAATATTAAATACATGTGACGCCTAGACTTGATACTCATTTCATTTCATCTCCATGTTAATGAATTACATTGTTTCTGTTTTCCCTGTTTAGTTCACGGTGAACTAATCAAGATGGAAATTTCAGAACAAAATTCTGTTCACTCGTGATTAAACTAGGATGAATATTCATGGCTTTCTCGGTTGATGAATACTGCCAGTGGATTAAGGAGTTATATTTGATTCAATAAAATAAATATTTATGCACTCCCACATAAAACATAGGCTTTCACAGGTGCTATGAAGATTATCTTCCAATTCTTCATTTCTCTCTCACATTCACAGCACAGTTCACTGTCTGATGGAAATTAATCATTTATAATGATGCTTGTCATGTTTCCTATTGGCAACAATTAAGGACAGTGCAAACAAGAAAACGACAGCACTGTGTTTTTTTTTTCAGCACTTGAGAGATTATTTCTGTGTATTTTATGTTTTCTTATGTAGAGTGCAGATTATTCCTTTCTTCAGAAAAAAAAATCTGTTGTTTCCTCTTTGAGATTTAATTTTTCAAATATCAACACACTTCAGGGCTGGACAGGTAATCTGGAATACCGGGCATTTTCCCGGTGGGCCGAAAAAAGGGCCAAAAATGCCATG
>VVHJ01032419.1:0-36182 GCA_015107715.1 Tylochromis polylepis
TGTTTGTGGCTGTAATGTGACAAAATGTGGAAAAGTTCAAGGGGGCCAAATACTTTTGCAAGCCACTGTATATTGCAGGCTCCTTATAGAAGGAAAAAAAATCACATCATTCATTAAGGCCAGTTTTGACTAACATTCAGTCCTTTTTGCTTTCTACTAAAAAAGACATAACATGGTGAAATACAGTAATTAACAAAAAAAAAAAACGACTTGGTGAATAGAAAATAATTTGATTTTATGAGATTTAAACAAGGATGCCATTTACTCATGAATTAAAACATTACATGCATTTGCAAACACTGGATAAAGAGCAATATTTTACAACTTGGAACCTAAATGAAACTGATATATATTTTGAGGGGCTTCTACTTATATCCATGATCCTGCATAGGTTGTAATAAAGGCATGAACTTACAGTAAATTAAAGACAAACAATCATCAGAGATCAGCAAGCCTCATTATTCTGGTGCGTTCCCTGCCTGTGGGCCCCGAGTACTGACATCCTTTGCTGTCCACAGACTGTTCTGGGCTCTTTTCAGTGCTACACAAGTTTGGCATCGAAGGCACAGTGGTGGAGGAGACTTATCAAAGTCCCTTTAATAGGGGAGAGATGTTTGAACTGGAGCTGGGCCCACATTCAGACCTCTGAGCTGTCTGAGCTGCCCCACATACCCGCTGGGCTGTGACTGTAGCCGTTGTAGGCCGAAGAAGAGGAGGTGGCATAAGGAGGGTACTGGCTCTTCTTTTCACGCTTCTTGCGCCGCAGCAGGAGAATGACGACGGTGGCAATGAGGCAGATGAGGAGGATCAGACCTGCGACGCCCACCAGCAAAGGTATAGTGGCGGTATCAGCCAGCTCTCTGCCTGAACTCTCCAGCAGGGGACGCTCTAGGATACTGTCACGATTAGGGAGCCAAGGCTGGTGCTGGCTGACCACGATGCGGTCACTTCGGTCCAGGGCGATGTGCTGGATGTTGGTGCCCCGATTGTTTTCGATACCGATGTCCTGGGCTACAGCAGGAGCGGAGAAAGAGGGGGTGGCACGGCGGTGGCGGGTAGAGGAGTGGGGCTGCTCAACAGAGGAGACGCTGTGATGGAGGTATTCCACACTGCGCTTGCCAATGTTGCGGTTGGCATTTTCTCTGGAGCGGACAGTGTAGATGGTGTGAATGAACCATTCTCGGCCAGCAGCCACCTGAAAACACAAGATGTGTAATTGTCTTTATGTCTGGGTCTGTGCAAAACAAACTGTGGAGGACCAAAAGTGCCAAATTAAAAAAACAAACTATTTAATGATAATAAATACAATATTTTGTCATTAAATGTATTAAAATGAACCCTACTATAATATTTGTAGCATATATATGGACATATGTATCATACACAAGTACCCTACCTCTTTCTTAACAGGTGGGCCAATCTCAACAAAACTTTGCACAAACATTGTCACACATACAGCAGATTTTGAAAAGAAGAATTTGAAAAAGGGTTGCAGGCCGTGCTAGTTTATTTCATCACTTTTACATTAATTCCCATATTTATTATCATTACCACTTAACATTCGGTTTTTGTATTATTATTATTTGTATTTATTGATTTTTCTATCTTTTTTTTGATCAGTTTCTACTTAATATGAGGGGGCTGTCATTCAAAGTGTGTAACGGGATCAACATGGAAAAGCATGTCTATGTTATTACCACATTTACTTACATTATTTATTTATTGTTATTTTTTTTCAGTTTTGGGCCTCCATAAATGAACATACTGTATCTGAGAATAATGCAGACCTGGAAAAGTGGAGAGGAAGACAGTGTGAAGCCGTCTGTGCCTGGCTGTCTGACCAAAGACAGAGCTCCTGGTGTGTCCTGCGCCAGTGTGGCCTTAAAAGAAACGTCACCAAATGATGTCGCTTGAGTCTCTGGCTGGGCTTTGTCCTACAGAACAGCACACAAAAAAAAATCAGTAACAACATCTACTTTTTTTCACTTTCACAATATCCAATCATACTTTGTGATCCATTGCATCATACCAGGATCTTGAATCTGTGCAGCAGAGAGGGTGCGTCGGCCAGGCAGCCATACTCTTTGTTAGTGGGGTTGTATTTGGGAACGTAACCGTCCATTCCGGTGCAGAGGAAAACTTTCTCAATACTGCAGAAGAAGGAGTCGCCCAGGTTCTGGACTGGATCCACCATCACACGGCCATATATCATGGAGCCTGAATTGAAGGACAGATGAAACGTGATATTGCCTGTGGGTTATGGTTCCCCACTGTGCTGTTACTTAACACCACTAGATGGCAGTAGTGTAATACCTTCTGAAAAAGCAGCATCAGTTCCTTCTCCAAATCCCATGGAGCCGTCGGACAGCCACAACTCTTTCTTGGACAGCAGGAACATTTGTGTGTTGAGGCTGAACTCGGCTGCCACTGGGTCACTCACCTGGAGAACAAGGATCATTAAAAAGGCAATAAATAATGCATCAAGGTGTAAATACAACTCGCTGCAAAAGCCTTTAAGAGCGATCAGCTCTAACCTGCTGGAAGCGAATGTCCAAATCAAAAGTAAGCGGTTCCCTTGGGTGGCAGACAGGAGGGATGCTGAACTCCCCATTGGGTGATGCAATGCAGGGGACCAACTTCACTGTATAAGTCCCAGAGTAGTCTCGTACCTAGAGGTTGGACAGACATAGAGGAATTGGGCTGTTTGGTTTGCTATTGCTTTGCCAGTTAAAGGATGCTTTCACAGCAAAATGACTCACAGCAAAATCAGAGACAAAACTCCACTGCTGCATGGGCTGGTTGTATGTAGGCTCAGTCCTGACCAGGGCTAGAGTGAATGTCAGCCCGGAGTGGTCAGCACATATCACCATAGATGACACGCTGGTTCCTGAAAACAAACATGTATACAGTCATAAATGTTCACAGATGCAATTTGCCCAACCTAAACTAGCAACAGCGTCTACCTTCTTATTTATAGAGTGACCTTTCACACTGCCTGTGCTACTTGCTGCCTAAAAGTAAATGCTGCTGGGTCATTTTGACATTTGCTGAATGATCTCTGGGTCTTTCACACAGAAAGACTCCTGAGGTGGAACACCATAAATAGATAACGACAGGATGTGGACCACAGGGTAATCCAATAGGAGGCAGCTTGTACAGAATGACCCCACAGGATGGGTTTAGGGTGTGTACACTGTACATGCATACCTGGATGAGACATGACAAACTGCCCCCTAAAGCGTGCCTCGGTCTTGAAGTTGACAACCAGACGGCCCTCCTCATTTATACGCATACTGGTGGGGTACATGGCTCCTACGAGTACAGAAGAGAACGTTTTCTAATGAGCTTCACCAATTTACATTTTTCCTCAGTAAAGACTAACAGCGTTGGCTATGAAGATACCTTGTAGTTCAGCTTCAGGTGGGCTGCCAATGCCATCCTGCCACAGAATAGCTGTGTCATACACAAAGGTGAGCTTGAGCTCTGACTGCAGGTCAAAGTGCTGCCAGCCTCCGACGGCCACCGGAGAGTGGAAGACGTAAGACACAAACAGAGGAACACGCAGGGTGACATAAGACTGGACCAGGTTCAGCACCTAAATGGGCAGGGAAAAGGCACCGTCGTGAATAATAATAACTATTTCTTTGGGAACTACTGCTTGCAAGTGTCTTTATGCATGCCTAATCATCCAGGTAAGAAAATCCCAGGAAGTTGATTGTGTTCATCTGGACTTAGTGTTTTCAGTGAAACAAACATTTTGTCCCTCATCCAAGTGACTTCTTCAGCTGGCTGCAGGTTTCCCCAACCTTAAAAATGCTACAGTTGCAATGACCAAAACTAGCACCACTGGCTAACAAAACTGAACTAACAGCCCAAGCTTCAGTCATTATGCAGCTGTATCATTTATAAGATTGGGGAAACCTCTAGTCAGCTGGTCACTTGACGGAATAACAAAACGGTTGTTTATCTGAAAACGCGACCTCCAGATGAACACAATCAACTTCATGGGGTACTGCTAGCAAGTTAACCAGTAACAGGCTTACCAGGCAACTCAGCTAATACCAGCTGAATCACAATATCTGCACAAGTTACTTCATTCATAATGTTACTATCTAGCTTTCTGCTGGAAAACCTTGGATCCTGGCACTCCTGTAAATGTCACAAACTTAAAAAATGTTCAGGCTGAGTAAAAGGTGGTGAGCTTAAAACACATTTTACCGTCTACACTTATTTAATTTCGTATAGCTTTTTTCCCTACCTGTCCATCGGTACCGATGGATCCTCCACAGTCATTCAGCAGCTCTGACATGTCATAGTAGCTGGTGAACTCCCAGAGGCAGGCCTCTAAATTGAGATTCCTGTAAAAGCGCAGAGAGTTGGCTGAACGCATGACAACGCTGTACTGGTAGGGCGATGTCTCCCCAATTATTTCAGGGTTCTTTGTTGCGTCTGTGATGAAGCCGTAGCCAGTTTGGATCTCATTGAAGTCCAGCAAATTGGAGCAGCGATGGTTGCCTACACGTGTGCCATCTGGGCTCAGGGTAAGCTCAAAGTTGGACAGAGGTCTTGTGGAGATCACTGGCAGCATTCCTGATGAAGGGGCAAAAGGTTGTTTTTTTGTCTTTTTGTCACACACATTGGCTATAGACTTCAGTTAATATAAGGGCATATATTGAGATTTGCAACAGAATTTGCAGCTTACCATCCATGTGAGGCATGTTGACTGTCAGTTTAATGAGGTTGGGAAAATCTGGATCATCTGGACCTGTGTAGCGAATCTTTGCAGAGAAAGGTTCAGCTCCAACAGTACCTGGGATACGAGGCTGACACATACCTGCAAAAGGTAGGGTCAGCTAAACCAGATAATTCGATATCCAGTATTTTATCAGTAAATGTCTGCTGGCTTCTTCTTACCCTCTTCTTTGCTGATCACAACTATAGAGCTGACGAGCTCCAGGCCAGCATCTCCTTTGGCATTGAAAGCCCTTGCTGCGCACTGAACCCTGGAGCCGGCTTGGAAGTAGATTGAATCCAAGGTGATGGACTTGGTGTTGGTGAAGAAAGTGTTAGTGTCCACTTCCCTCATGGGGCTGGTTACTCCATCTGATCCGGTGGGAGCGCTGATGAGCCAGCGGTACTGAGTGAGTGTGTCGTTGATGTTCTCCGCGGCACAGATGGAACCCGTTTTATCAAAGTCATGGTATTTAGGGTTGCAGGCCTGGAAACAATATGATAAACCTTACATTTTTAAAAACAGTATTACCAATATGTTCTAGATAATAATTACCACTGAAAAAGTGCTTTGTTTAATTTTATAGTAGCGTGAATAAAGCAGTATCTCACTCACCGTCACACAAACAACAGGGTATCCATTGGGTGGGTAGGGCCTGTCTTTGATTTTAGATGTGTCGTCATACGTGAGAAGGGAAACCACTTGAGGAATGGCAGGGAAAGTAACGTCTGCCACACTGTCCATCTCCTCAATGTAGACAATGGCTTTGTTCATCTAGGAAACGGAGAGAAAAGGCATAGTTAACTGGCCGTCATCCTCAACAACTAACCAACACTTTAAATAAACCTATAGCTCTGCCATTTAGGCTATTAGATTAAATTATAGGTATTATTTATGTGTAAAACACGTATGCACATACTCTAACTCCTAATCCAGAGTGGCAAAGGTTTAGGAGTAACATATTTATCTCATGAATCCCTTGGTTCAAAATGATGCAGTGTGATTAGTCCTCACTACATTTTGGCGTACAGTCACTGGACACTGTATTAGGTACACCTTGCAAATCAAATTATGTAGTTATACTGCAGTTCTTCTTCACCTAGTCCTTTGTACCTTTCCCTATGTGTGTTTAATCATTTGTATTTCCAGTTATTAGTTACATGTTTAGTCAGTTCCCTTTGGTGTTCAGGTTGTCTTGGGCTCATCTGTGTCCTCCCCATGTCATTCTCTCTCGTTCTCTCTCTCTCAGCTCTGTCATGTCTCTCTCTCGTGTACAAGTTTGTGTGTCTCTGTGTGTGTTTCCTGTTTTATTGTGAGATTCTTGTCCTGTGTGCATTAGGTTCTGTTTCACGTCCCCTTGTCATTAAGTGTATTCAGTCCAGCTGTGTTCCCATGTGTCTCCACTTCCCCTAATCACTCTCCTGTGTGTATACTGTGTCAGTCTCCCTTGTCAGAACATCTGTAATGTTTCCGTCATGTATCTTTTAAGTTCCTGTCCCCGGATGTCCTCCATTGTGTATCCCTGTTCTATGCTCCAATTTCCGTATTGTTATTCCCAGTGTAGGCTCCCGTTTATGTTTTGGATTTTCATCTTCATTTGTTCCATCGGCTCAAAGGGCTCGTGTTTTGTTTAAACCTCTGTCTGCCTTTGTGTCTGCATTTGGGTCCTCATTACACTCACAGAGTCCATATGAATTGTAGCCTTAGTTTCCTGTTCTTAGCTGACAGGAGTGGCACCTGGTGTGGTCTTCTGCATTCCTAAGATGCTCTTCAGTAGATCGACGGTTTCTGAAATACTCAGACCAGACCATCTGGCACCAACAACCATGCCACATTCAAAGTCATTTAAATCAAATTTCTTCCTTGTTCTGATGATCGGTGTAAACTTCAGCAGTTTGTCTTGACCCTGTCTAAATGCCTAAATGCATTGAGTTGCTGCCACATGACTGGTTGATTAGATATTTGTGTTAAAAAGCAGTTGAACAGGTGTATCTGATAAAATATCCAATGAGTGTATCTGAATGAAGCCAGCTGGAAGAAATTCTCATCTGATTTCACAAAGTCATCTTTTCATTGCACTGTTCACAAAGAAAAACACTCTGAGTAATACTACGAATACATTGGGTGCTGGAGATAAATAATTATGCCACACTGGATTTTGATTTGCTCCTAAACATGTTTATCAATCAGCTCTTGATAAACAAATTAGGTGTGGATTCAAAACATTGCTATTAGAATATCTACTGTGGAGCCCTCAAGATAAATTTATTTTCACCGAAATAAAACATTGTAATTTCAAATGATCCTCTGTGTAATTTCAATACATAAAATGTACTGCAATCACTTATTTCTGTCACGTGAGCTGTACATGCCTGCTGTAGAGTATATGGGCAGAATGTCGCAGTTCTGTTTATAGGTTCGTCTTCTGTTTGGCTCTGCTGGGACATTCCCCTCAGCATCTCATTCCTGCTTTTTATATATCTGTGGTTCAGGCGTGCTGACAGCATTGCCAGCTGCTGCCTGCCTATTTTAACACAGGCTGACATGACAGGGCTCCTGTGTAGATCTGCAGTACTGTACCCCGCACATACACAACCTGCTTTATATTTGTTTATGTGCATCTGCTCGTGCATCCCATGTGGCCGTCGTCTTACCTGTATTTCAGCCACCATATTGTCATCAGGCTTCATGTGCACAGTGAAGGCCTCTCTCATCTCTCTCTGACCATCATACAGGACCTCAATCTCCACAAAGTGTTCCTTCTTGCCCTCCTTAAACTCCACATCTTAAAACACAAACAG
Organism: Tylochromis polylepis; assembly: GCA_015107715.1. Classification (NCBI taxonomy): domain Eukaryota; kingdom Metazoa; phylum Chordata; class Actinopteri; order Cichliformes; family Cichlidae; genus Tylochromis; species Tylochromis polylepis. The sequence goes on from VVHJ01032419.1 coordinate 7,534, forward strand.
TGAAGTGTGCAGTCATATCAGGAGGCAACATGCAGGTTATTTAGTCACTGTGTAGCCACTAAAATCAGGTTCTTACCCTCTGACATCGGGTTATAATCCTCTCCAGAGGTTGCAGACCCATCCTTTGTGTGCACCCTCACTACTGAAACCTTTGAAGTGTCTCCAAAACGAAGAATAGGAATCTTCACTATGGCCACATCGCCTTTTACCTGGGGCTCACGCACACTATACTTTATCTCAGAGAAACGGATGATGGGCTCTGGAAGAAAAATTGAATTTACATACTATAAATATTTAAATCAACATATTTTTTTTCTTTTTAACATCTTTTATCTGAACTCAGATTTTACCACATAACAATGTGGTTTATGGGAATAGGAAATATTAAAAAAGGCAAAGGCACTGAGATTCTTGTGTAGTGTTGTTAGGAGATGTTATGAGATGCAGCAAAATAATTGAGCTTAGTCTATTGTTGTTATTTACATCAGTTTTAGCTAACTTAGTACAAATACACACTCTTTGTATTGGGCCAGTGGTATCTTTTTTTCCTCAGCCATGATATTTAATACATTTCTTCCCACTTGTGCAAATGTCGTTTTATTATTTGCATTATATTTAGTTCCAGAAAGCACGTACTGTCTTTCTCATCTGTGACAGTGACCAGTGCTTCCTTCTGCTCCCCGATAGAGGCTCCGTAAGGAGACTTGCTCTTAGGAGTTCCCAGCACCAAGCGGAATTCCTCATCCTCCTCATGGATGGAGTCGTCTACCAGGCTAACCACACACGGCTTTTCACTCTCACCTGGGGAGAAAATTAGGGTCCAGAGAATATATATGTATATAAATAAAACCATGAATGGTAAATGAAAGATCAAATCAAAGGGAGTAAAGAGATGTGTCACCTGGCAGAAAGGTGATGACTGATGCATCAGTATTGGGTCTTTCGTTATAGTCCATCATGACCTGAGCAGAGCCTTGGCGAGTGTAACAGCGTACGGTGGATCTGAGGCTGATGTCTCCACTGCGGTACACTGTGGCTGTTACCTCCCCATCAGACTCATCCACCTTGTAGCTTCCTTCCTTAAACTGAACCTTAGGCACTGAGAAGCCAACAAGCAATCAATTACAAGAAAGTCTTCACAAATTTAAAAGAAGATCATCTTTCATACTATGAAGAATCCATATTTTTTAAGATGTATTTTTTGACCTACAGTTTATGTGTAAAAATATTTAATAAATGCTTAATAATGTGCACACGTATAATAGTTAAGAGCCAGTATATGACATCTTACATGTATATAAATACTTTAGGAAATCAGCCTGAAAAGTATTTGTACATTTGTAGAATTACTTCAAAAAGTCTTTATTTTTCCTTAAAGCTACATAATAGTGCGCCAGAGTAACCATTTAGTCATTCTTTAATTACTGATAATGAACTTTTATATAAGCCTCATATTCCATATGAGTATGGAATATCTTCTGAAAAGATTATGAGTGCAACTCTTTGTTTGGAAGGAGTAAAAAGAAAAGCTTTGCAGATTTATAAATCCGTACTTTGGTTTGATTTCTAAAGCTGATACTCACAGTCAGTGACAGTATCATTGATGGTGATGGTCGTCTTGCTTGGTTCTCCTAGCACCGCATTCATGGGCATCCGCAACACAAGGTCAAAGGTCTCAGGTCCCTCTAGTTCTGGCTGACCCAAGTCATCCAGGATGGTCACTCTAAAAGTCTGCATTGTCACCCCTGGAGCAAAATCCAGGTTGCGGCTAATGCCAACGTAGTCCAGTCCAGCTGGCGGACAGAGAAGAAGCCATTAAATGATGCTGTTAATTAATGCCACTGAATGCCGTGGATTCTGTCAAACTTCTGCGTTTACCTTCAGCAGAAACGGGGTCGCTCTTCCTGGAACGGATGGTGACGGTAGCGGTTTTGGACAGGTCAGTGCCTGTCCTCCAAACCTTTACCTCAACATAGCCTGAGCTCTCATCCACGATATACTCAGGCTCCCCGAAGTACAGCGAAGGCTCTGTGAGAGTTGGGAATATTAGGAAGGAAAATTAGTAAACAATTGAGCCATGATCAGCGGTCAGTTTTTTCTTAATAGAAATATTCTGACAAAGTAGTTTCCAAAACCACATAAAGTGAAGAAAGTAATCTGTGTTTTCTCTACGGGTTCTTAAAACAAAGATCTTTTTGTGGCACAGCGTAAGCCTGGACATTTGGATGTTGGCAGTTAATTTGTGAGGATATTTAGACTACATGTTTTGTAGTTCAGGATCAGGGACAGATTGAAGTGAATAGCTGAGCAAAATGCCCCCCATTTTTTACTCAGCACAGGAAGAGAGCTGTCATCCATCTTATCCTGTCTCAACCTTCCTCCCCCACTTATCTAAATCCCGACAGCTCTCTCTGAACTCAGTGCCAAAGGGTTGAGGGTACACCTGATGAATAAGCTGTGTGCTTGTATGTGCACAGGCAATGATGGGTAAGCGAAGGGACGTTCCTGGAGTCTGATGACAGAGGAGCAGATAAGAAGCATGGTAAAGGAGGGGAGGGGTGTGGTGGCAGAGACAGAGAGGCAACCGTCTCCTTTGTAAAGACAGAGGACAAGAATTCAGACCGCTGGAACACATTCATCTCTCTTCACTTGTGTATAAAGCAGATTTTCAACACACTGTGTCCAGCCAGCGCTCTTAGAGATCTGACCTATAGATAGACGTGGAGATTCAGAGGTTCATCTTTTCAGCAGAAACTCTGGGACATAAACATTTATAAATGCACTTCACAGCAATTTTGAGTCAAGTTGCCAGCTTGTGAAATATTGTGTTGCGTCTTGTAATATTGCAGTTGTTAATATTCTTCTTCTGTAATAATTAAATAATTAAATGTGTTAGCTGTTTTGTCGGACTTTGTCGGACTAAACCATTTGTTTATTTAATCTTAAATACTTGTTTTGTCAAATCTTCATAGTGATGTCTTCTAACTGATCTATAGACTATTAACACACATTTCACGCATTAATAAAGCTTTTTGTTGTAGCTTGCACCTGTCAGAAATTGTCCCATTTTAAAACTTTCCTTTTTGATAAAGCTTATAGTTAGGCCTGGATCAGGTGACCCTGAACTACTCCCTTAGTTACGCTGCTTTGACCTGTGGAGGCTTCCCATGATGCACTGAGTGTTTCTTCTTCACTTACCTCTTTTCATTCTCTGTGTGTTTATACACCACTTATCACAGCACCATGTCTTTTGTCCTCTCTCCCTCCCCTCACCCCCCACTTCACTAGCCGCCCTTCCCTGAACCTAGTTGTGCCATGGATGGATGTCAACAAAGCATTTGCTAGCTTCACTTCCCACCAAGAAGGGAGTATTAGTGAAAATTCCTGCATGTCTTGTAAAACTAACAATTTAACTATTAAAGTGAAACTCGCTTCTCTTTTGAAAAAAGAAAAAATGTAGCCCATTTTCACCGTCAATGCCTCAGTTCTGCTCTCAGAGATATCCATGTGAGGTTGTAGTGATACCGAACGAGTGTCACTACCTGTTTATTACACACGTTTGTCTAGCACCCCAGAGTATCACATTTAAAAGCATTGATTATCACTGAGCATCATTTTTCAGTATGCATTGTCAATGTAACCCAAAACTAACCAAGGAATTTGTTGTCTAACTCCCGGAGACAGTAAGTGAAAACAAAACAAAAGACAAAATAAAAACACGGTCCAAGCTACAAAGCTGCCAGTCTCCTCACTGACAAACTTGCAGTTCATGCCACTGCCACATGTTCTGCTGTCTTACAGAGACTTTGAAACTTGCTTTAAAGAGAGACTTCTGCTCTCAGTATTGCTTCAGCTGCTGCACCACTGCTATCGCAAATCTTGTGGGTGCATCTGAGTGGTTTCTGACAAAACTGCATGAGAAAAACGGTAAAATATTCTTATTATTACTAGTGGGCCATTTCCTGTCAAGGAGTACTAGTACTTCAATCAGGCTTCTTTGTTCTTGTGTGATTAGTGTTTGCAGTTTAGCCCACGGCTTTCAGTGAGGACATCCGACCAGAGCTGATATGTAACAAAAGTCAATAAAAATCTATCACTGTAACTGTTAAACATTTCCCCACACTATGAGTGAATGTGAGATGTCTCAATAATGTCCCTCTCAGTTATTACTACTTGAGCAGGAACGGCAGATCTGCTCTTAAAGTTTACTTAGAAGTTTAGGTATGCTGCGAGAGACAACTGAAGCTGAGGGAAAGGTTGCTGGCATGCTTTCAGCACCTTCTGGCTTCCATTTAGCACCAAAAGAAGGGTGAGAGGGTGAAGTGAGTGCCAACATGGCAACCTTAAGATCAGTGGGAGGAAGATCCAGACAAACACAGTAACAATAGAGGCTCGTTGCTGGCACAATCCCAAACCACAAGTTTACTCAGACGGGACAGATTGTTTTACAGAGACGCACACATTACAGGCACTGAAGCAGATTTAATGCACGGTGGTACTTCAGGACCCACCAAGACGAAGAAGAGAAAGGATCACAATAGAGGTTTACATTAAAGACTCTTCTCTTGTCTCTTCACATGTCTAGGAATGCACAGTGGTTGTATTTATATAAAGATCAATTAAACTCCAAGCAAGTGCGAGAAACGGGTGAAAGGCACAAGAGACGGGGTAAATGTGAGAAAGAAAAAATAAATCTGGTATCAGTGAATCAGAGAAAAAAGTTCAAGAGGCTCTAATGAATGTTAGAATTGTGATTCTTTCTCAAGCTAATATGTTGTAGACTCCTTAGAGAGACAGACCACATAATGCTGGAAAACATGCCAGTCATTTGGATTCCCTGCATAATAGTCAACCCCCCCCCCTCCACCACCTGCCTTTTGGTCCCTTCAGACAAAGGGGTGCCCTCTGTTTCCCCCTGGGCTTTCCTAAATGCCGGTGAGGGTCGCCCGAGGAGCATGGTGAGATTTAAAGTCCTTTGATCTGTTGGGCTACAGTGTAGCATAACATTCACAGAGGTCGCCTTTTTCCCACTCAACACCTGTCTGTTGTTATCTTGTATCTGACACTCAGACAGGCTGAGTATAGTGGATAACTGTAGCATAAACACAGCCATACTGTCAAGCCGCTGATGCAGGCGCAGGATCCAGGTCTTTAGGCTTTAGTGATTGTGGTGATCAGACTGTCTGCCCACCTTTGGTGGATTAATAGCGAGCAGACACCCAAATGCAAACACAGAGCAAAGAGACTCTGTAAGCAACAGGATCACCCACACCTGCCACCCTCTGTGGCTCTCCAACTGCAGCAAAGGATGTCAGGATACGTTTCCACGAGTATCTGCTCTCTAAATCCAAGTCAAGGCCAAAGAATTAAAGTGCTTTAAGAGAAAAATGGATCTCTTTACTTTCCAGATTTGATAATAGACATGTGTGTGCTGCAGCTGATGGGTAAATCTAGAAAAGTGCAGTCACAATGATAGATAATGCATTTGAACTCTGTGCGTGCCAGACAGCGTGTGGTATTTTCTCACTGTGTTCATAATGGGGTATTTATCATTTACCAGTACACCAACACTAATATTCTGAGTTCAGAGAACTTCATAAGGGAAAGGATTATTTTGCATATATAGACTACCTCTTAAATATAACTTCTAAATAGAATTAATCAATGTAATGTTGCATATTAATGCTGCAGTTTCATCAGAGACACCTTCAATGCTTAGTTACCTCACTTTTAGCTTTTCATGATGCATTCCTTGCACTTGTTAATATGTAAATAAAAAGCTGTCTGTTGTGTATTTAATAAATCCTAAATTAATGACATTAGCAATAACACTATCTGCAATGGCTGAAATAATTATTTGATCCTCTGCTGAATATGTAAGTTTGCTCACTTAAAAAGAAATGAACAGTCTTTAATTTTTGTGGTAGTTTCATTTGAAATATGTCAAATAAGTATTTGATCCCCTACGACCCAGCCAGAATCCTGGCTCCCACAGACTGAACGTGTGCCACATGGTTATTAACTTTGGTTTTAACTCGACCTGCTGCGTTTTGGTCGGTAGAGAAATGCTGAGTATGACCCAATGAACACCATCTCACAATCAAGCACGGAAGTGGAACCGTTATGCTTTTGGGCTGTTTTTCTACTAAATGTACAGGATGACTTCACTGCACTGAGGGGCCAACGGACAGGGCCATGTACTGTAAAATCCTGGAGAACAACCTCCGTCCCTCAGCCAGAACACTGAAGATGGGTCATGGATGAGTCCTCCAGCATGACAATGACCCAAAACATACCACCAAGGCAACAAAGGAGGCTAAAGAAGAAGCACATTAAGGTCATGCAGTGGTCTAACAAGTCCCCAGACCTCCTATAGAAAATCTGTGGGAGGAGCTGAAGCTTTGAGCTGTCAAGCAGCAGCCAAGAAACCTAAAAGATTTAGAGTTTCTGTAAAGAGGAGTGAACCAGAAACTGTCCTGAGATGTGTGCAAATCTGGTGACCAACTACAAGAAACATCTTACTGCTGTGTTTGCCAAGAAGGGTTTCTCCACCAAGTACTGAGTCGTGTTTTGCTTAGGGTCAAATACTTATTTCACTCAGTGACATGCAAATCAGGTCATAACTTTTATGTAACGTGTTTTTATTCTGGATTTTTGATTTTGATATTCTGTCTCTGCATTAAAATGAAACTAGCACGAAAATTAGAGAGTGTTCATTTCATTGTGAGTAAAACTACAAATTCAGCAGGGGATCAAATAATAATTTCCCTCACTGTACATTTTATACTGCAGATATTTTATCCACTTTCAATTACTTATAGTTATCCTTTTAAGTTATTCAGTCACTTAATTTTATAATTGTGTATATATTGTATATTTTAAGTATTTTTATCTTATTTTCTTGCCTCTTTATACTTTGTTCTTATCTTTAACGTTATGCTGCTCTGTTGTATCTGTATCTCAATTGCCCCTCGGGGATAAATAAAGTCTCTCTGATTCTGATTCTGTACATGCAATAATTTCATGAGGTCACTCCTTCTGTCTGTAAACAGATGATGGCTGGAGATCCCTCTCTTCATCTGTTCCTTTATCAAACCGACAAAGAGATCGCACCCAAACACTCCAAGTGTGATGCGGGTCCGATCAAACGCTCCACTCACCGTCATCGCTGTCAGCCAAAATGGTGACTTTGGCAGTCGGGAAGTTGGCGCCCACCTGGCCCCCCATGGGCATGCTGAGGCGGACGTTAAAGCTCTCCTCTTCCTCGTAAAGGGAGTCATCGATGATAATGATGCGACAGGCTTTTTCTCGCTCATCCTTATCGAAGCGCAGCACGCTGGTGTGGTCCTCAGGCCTGGTGATGTAGTCAGAGTAGGAAAGGACCGTGCTGGGTATGGTGCCGGTGGCTGTGCCTGAGGAATTATGGGAACAGAAAGAACAGTTTGCGGGGAACCAACAGCAGGAAGTCATTGGACTAAAAAGGGAAAAATAATATAAAACTAAATAATAATTAAATAATCAGCCCAACACATGAACATAGAAAGGTTTGTTCTAATATATCGCCAATGGTCAAAAGTAGTGAGTATAAATGGTAATCAAGGCAAATGGTCAACTGTGACAGCACATACGGCTCAACAGACATAATTAAAACTGATTTAAAAGAAAACGTTTGCACGGTTCCACTCCTGCAATTCATTCTGTTTCATTTATTTATGTATTTATTTTGAATAAAAAACAGGTTGATCTCACCTTGCTGAGTGTAACAAACTACCATGAGCTCCTGGCTGGCATCTCCTGAACGTCGCACTGGCACCAGCAGCTCTCCAACATCCTCCTCTATCTTGTACTCTGACTGAGGGATGTAGACGGTCGATTCTGTTTTGAAGTAAAACAAATCAAGGTCAAGAACAACGATTTTGTTCAAATAACTCAAAATAACCAGATTCTTACCATCCCCGGGGTCCACAATCTCCACTGTCGCGACGTCAGGAAACTCCAGTACTGCCATGACAGGGTCTGACAGCTGTATCTCAAATGTCTCCGAGGTCTCAAACTCCTGGTCGGTGAAGATTTTAACTTTCCAGGTTGCTGTGGTCTGGCCTGGGTTGAACTGGACCTGCTTCTGGGCTTTACCACGGAAATCCCTGTCCTTCTCTGCTGTGCCATCCTTAGTGGCAATACCTGAGGGAAAGCAGTGCCAGTGGCAGCAATATTTTACCTCAGTGCTTCCTCTGGGCTTATGTCAAAGTACAGGCTTTTATATTTGAACAGTGCACATGATAATTTCGATCTGATGCAACAATAACAGGGAGAATATTCTGTCTGCTGACACCACAGAATAAGAAAAAGATAGCTTGAGTTTTATGTTCCTTTGTACAGTGAGTGTGTGGCCAGCATGCAAGCCTTACTAGGACATGTCGTACATGAATTCAACTGAACCTCTTTCCCAGACAGGACAGGGAATGGAGCAGCAGTCAAACAAGAAAACAAAAGCTTTGCTCCTTTGGGGACATGTCTGTGGCGTGAGTTTGGAGTTTTTCTTCGTTTGGCTGCAGGGATGAGCTAAGGATAAGCCCTGCAGCCTTAAAAGGAATGTTTAGAGATTTTAACTAAAGGCGGCTATGGTCATGCTTTATTGCAGGTCTGACCTTTAACCGGACACATAAAAAACATGAAAGTCCAAAGAGACATTTAAAAGTGGGTAATAATTCATTGTTAAAATGTCAGTTTAATAAAGGGTTGTGTGGTATCATCATCCATCATATCTTTTTTTATGAGTGACAAGCAAGTGGTCCCTTAGGAGCTAAAAATAAGGCCGTTATGGAAGTACCAAAAACTGCACTTTCTTGAGGGCCACTTAAAGCTGGCTCCAAAAGCGAGTGAATCCCTCAATGCTCAGGATCATTTCCAGGCAAGATTTTAAATTTAGTCATGTGGAAAAAATGTATCTGGACTTTTTTTTAATGTAGTAAAAGTTATAATCCAGCTTAAGTAGCTAAAGAGTGCATGAATTGTATTTAAAGCAGCTAAAGTAACTATACCCATTACAGAGGATGGCACTTTAAAAATCATTTATATCATATTACTGGGGAGGCTTAGCTCAGGAGGTGGAGCAGGTCATCTACTACTCAAACAGTTGGTGGTTTGATCTCTGACTGCTCCAGTCTGCATGCCAAAGTATCCATGGGCAAGATACTGAACCATGAGTTGGTCCTGATGCGTTCATTGGAGTGTGAATGTTAGCTAGAAAGCACTGAGACATCGAAAAAAAAGCTCTTATGTGTGTGAATGGGTGAATGAGACATGTTGTGCTTTGAATGCTCAAGCAGACTAGAAAAGCATTAACCCGTCCATTTTCCATTATATTGTTACTATTATATTATTGGATCATTGCAGCTGTTGATATTAATTACTTATATATTGGTAGCTTGATTCAACGTATCTCCAAAATAAGCAACTGAAACTTTAAAATAAATGTTATGGAGTAGAAAATACAATATTTACATCCAAAATATGAAGCACAGTAGAAGCAGACAGTAGCATAACACAAGCTGTTTACCAGCTGTTATTTTGGGATACCCTCAGCTTATTTTAGTAATTGAACTCGAGTCGTTAACCATGTTTGTGGTGCCTCGGAGCATATTTAATTCAGTCATATGATAATATAATATTTAGCTTAATTGGCAGGTGTTTTTGTGCTTGCAATGGATCCATGCAGTTTATAGATAAAGCTTGCTAATCAGGCGTTCAACTCTTAGCTGGTAACTTATCCTCTTGTTCAGTTGTGCCCACTTTTGGCTCCAAACAAACTAGATGTTACAATCCTGACTTTAAAATTAGAGGCCACAAACAGATGTCTCAGTGGCTTCGGCTATCGTTTCTACGCAGGAAGGACAAGTCCTATATCATGAATGAAAATCAAAAATGTCTGCAGATTATAGTAAAAGCGATCATTTTTAAGCACATTATGTTTGTAAAAAACAAAAAACTGCCATTCATTTCTAGAGCAAACATTTTTAATTAGGTTTCCTGCAGTTAATTAGAAGCTAAACAAATGACTTGTCAACACTTACTGACAAAAGAAGTTTCTCCCAGGTAGCCTCTGCGTTTCAGCGTCACCTCCAGGAATTTGGCATCTTCATCCACCAAATAGTATTCCCTCTCCAGAGAGATCCAGGCCCAGTTGAGTCGGAATGGCTGGGGCTTTAGTTTATTTCCACCTAAAGAGAGGCAGAGGAAAAAAAGAGCCTAACGCATTTGCATTTCATTTGAAACTTCTTTCCGATGGAGACTACAATAATCTGTTTTGTTCCTATCAGGACTCACCGAGGCATATAAACTGCAATCTGCTCTGGGCTCAAGGATAAAAGGAATCAAAGGGATATTTTAATTTAGGAAGGGAAACATGATAACTTAATACCAGGGCTTCCCTAAAGCTCACTTCACCAGGAGGAGTTGCATTACTTGTTATTTCAATGGATTCTTATCCATGTCTACCTACAGCTCTCTCTTATTCTCAGCCCTCAGTAGGATGCCTATGAACTCAGACGAAATGGAAATTGTCTGCTTTTGAAAAAAAGCTCTCATAGAGTTTTATCTTTAATGAACGGGCCATGTACTGTTCATGCTCTGTAGCGTTCCCTCTTGAAAATGTGGAGTGTGGTGTTTCATGGACACAGAGATCAGTCGGACATTATTAGTGACCTCAAAGAGCATATACAAATGATTATATATTTCTGGTTTTAAAAAAAATGAGCAAAATTACCCCTTTCTACTAATTTTCTGACTTTTTGTCATGCGTCAAGCCAGGGGAAATCTGGGGAAATTAATATTCCCCAAAAGGCCAGATGAGAAACTGGGACTGTTGTGGAGGGCTACTCATGGTTGCGGCCCTCCACAACAGCCCCAGTTTCTCATGTGGCCCCTTGAGGAATATTAATTTCCCGCCCCTGTTCAGCAAGTTCAGTGTATGAGTTTTAATGATGATTTAATGTGTGGCTGCGCACATCATGAGCGTGAGTAAATACTGAGTGAAAGAGGTTATCCTCCTAAAATGAAACACATTCGACATGAAATATCAAAAGGTCAGAGTCATAGATCCCGTCTTTAATCCACACTATCTCATGACTCATGTAATCCCTCTAACTGCCAGCTTGGTTTTTATCACTGACTTAATGCAGACAGTTTCAGAGATATGTCAGCGAATAAGTTCTGCTGCATACTTGGATTACTTTTTTAGCAATGGCGGTAAAATAGCCTAAGGCTTTATCCTTGAGCGAGGTGAGCCTGGTGACCTGTGACTTTTGAAATGGGTCAGGCTCAGCGGATTCTCTGGATCAGAGAGGTTGGAGATGACTGGCTCGCTTTAGTTTTGCTCGGCTGGTCACACTGAGAGCAGCCCCACTGACCTAACTCTGTAAAAAAGATGCTTGGAGGAGTGAGAGAACTCGACTGAATGAGAAGAAGCAGAAGTTTGGGAAGATTTAAAAAAAAAAAAAAAATTTGATACAGGTGTCAGAAATAATAAAACACAAAGGTGAACTAGACATTACACCAGTCAAAGGAGCATGAAAAACAAACAAACAATGGAACAATAGAAAGGAGCCTCTCCTTGTCCTCACAATGAACCACCATTGAGCTCAGTTTTGCCTCAGTGAAGAAGAAAGGGGTTGCAGTCTTTATGCTATGTGACCGGGGAGAATGAAAACACTGGGGAGCTGAGTGTGGGTATTCAGGATGGGAAGGGGGCCGCTTCCTCGAACCCACATGTCAGCGCTGAAGCCAAGCCAGGCCGTATCACAATAGAAATGAACCACATGGACCAAAAGGCAGAAGCATGATCAGATTCAGCTGATGTTTGATCGAGTAATGATGCCAACTGGATGGAGTTAACTGTCTGGAAAATGTGGGACAGTACACAAATAAAAACTTCTCTGGAAAATAGATTGTGGACAACTGAGTTCAAGTTAAAGAACGAGTCTTATTCTGTTTAGCGTACACGGATGGATTCATGAATGCAAGCTATCCCCTTGTGAAAATGAAGTGGTAACGCCTAGTGAGCGCTCCACACCAGGCTCGTGCTCAGGTTTCCTGCAGCCATGGCTAAAAATACAGGAAACAAGTATCGTGTCTGTTTTCGCTTGACCCAAATTCTTCAAGTGTTAACAGAATAAGTGGTTTTTGAAAACATTCAACTTTGTTGTGTTCTGAGCAGAATCGACTCAGTACCTGCTAAACAAGCACAAAAAAAAGACAAAAAAAAGACAAGACTTGCTCTCAGCACTCAAGGGTTAAAGGAAGGAAAATGCACCAATTCCAGCCTGATGTACAGTCACAAAAAAAAGAGACTTGAATCATCAGATTGTTTCTGTGCTGGAAAAAAAAAGTGTGTGCTGGCAGTTGGCCCTATTTGGAGCTGATATGAGGAGAAGCTTATTCAGAGTCTCTCATCAGGGCTTATTGAATGAACACAGCCAAGACAAAAAACTGTTTTTATTTTGGCATCAAGCAATCAGGCAGCTTTAGGTTTCTGCATTACTACAAGGAGTAAAACAAAGGACTTTTTATGAATCAGACCAAGTGTGCTGGGCTGATATTTCACAGGCCCCCGAATAACAAGCATCGAAAGTGCAACGACAAGGTATTTCTACAGTATTCAAATGACACTCAAAAGGGACATTTTATGACACCTCTGTGACTGTTTCTAGTTATAAATATAATTATAGATATAGGGGAAAGCTGGGGGCAATGGTAACATGTTTTATATCTTATTACATTACTACCTGAAACACACTAATCATCCTTTGAGAAAAGGAATATGTGCACTAACAGTACAATTCACATCTTTTCACAAATAATGACTACAGGACTATAATATTCATTTTAATGTAAGAAGCCATATAGCTAAATATGTACCTTTTGGATATACAGTATTTTTACAGCATATATATATATATATATATATATATAATCTTAGCAGGAAATAACTGGAAATAAAGGACTGATAAAAAAGACAAAAAGTATCTGTTATACTGTAACCCTACACTTATATATGAACTTTAGCACAGGTTTACCATGGCATATAATGACATACCACAGTTATGGCAAAGGCCTTCTCATTAGACTGTGACTTATTTGAGCTTAGCCACATGTTACGACTTTTTTTGTTCTGACATGATTTATTAGCCATCATCAGTAACAAACATTGAAGCTTCATGTTACGTTTTCTTTTTTTCTATGGTAAATAACCCACAGAAGTGAATAAACACAAATCCTGTGTGCTGTTTTAGCTCAGTTGGATGAGCAGGCGACCATGTGTCGCATGCCTGAGAGCAGCTGGTCTGGGTTTGAGTCTGACCAGTGGCCCTTTGCCGCACCTCTGCTTTACTGTCAATCTTCACTGCATCCATCTCGTAGGGCCAAGAAAATATATAAATCCAAATCCTGTCTTTTTAAAACAACAGGCCCTATTACACAGCTGACTAACGGTCGTGCTATGTTTTCCACAGCCACGGGTCTACTCTGGGGATTCTTCTGTTCCTGAGTATTTTTTGTGACTGTGTGGACTTGTTTATGGAGACGCCAACTACACATGTACCTGGACTTCAAGTGGACATCAGAGAAGTATAGTGGTGTCTCTTTATGATTGCATTTGCAACAGAGTTACATCTGGCATTGCCTACTTGTTATACGCAGCGTGGTCCATGGTTATTTTTAATAAATTAATTAATTTTCTGGCTGTAGAGGCAATACAGATTGGTCATTTCATCCAGAATAACAACTGTCAAATGTCACTGCTGTTTAAAATGACTGTTTCACATCTTCCTTTTTTCATTGGACCTCAGTCCTACTGTATGAAGAATGTCATTCTCTGTTATAATATATACCTCCTCAGGAGGAGCAGAAAGCAGCACTACTGCTTTCTGGCTGAGAACATCAAAGCAAAGATCTACCTTAGTCTGTCAGTCTGTCCCTCCCTGTCTTGCAAAACCTTCTTTCCCGCCAGACTCCCAGATTATGTGTAGTAGAGTGACAGATGTACTCCACAAACCTCCTCCCCCTCTGTGTTCCCCTTCCTCCCTGTGTCAGCTTTGTTCACAAAAAGGGGATGAACAACTGAGAGGGACAGCAGGCCGCAGTCTGGGTGGGCCAGATCTGCCACCATGGCGTGCCTCCCTGCCTGCCTGCCTCCACATTTCTCTGAATTCTTTTGTGCGTGCTGTCAGACGCTGAGGCCAGAGCTGGCATGAGCCTGAGCAAATCAAGAATCAGGATGCCAGGCTTGCACAAAGCACTTCAGAAATAAATGAAAATGGTTTAGCTTTGCCCAAAATAGAAAGTAGCTGCACAAAAAGTAGCTGCAAACATAGGAGCCAGATTGCTGTGCCTTATGATTAATAATTATGACTGACGCTTTATTGCTTGATTTATTGATTTATCTGCTTTATTGCAATTTTTATGGCACTCATGCTATATTGGTCTGGCTGTCATATCCAATACACTCAGTGACTGACTCACTAAGCTCACATTTCCATTAGCTTTTTAAACTGACAATCATTATAATTTCTGCTGGGATGAAAAGTTTTATAGGCTGTATGTATTTCCAAGTCTTCCTGTTAGCAGCCATCTAATAAATTAGCTTCACTTTGATTGATGCCAGTTGGACGGCAAAGAATTCTGTTATACGAGCCGAGTGACACCAACTCCTAACATGCACTAAGAATGTGTATCTGAAAACACAGAGTAGGTACAGAATAACAGAATGAGTCAGCAAATACCCTGTGCCAGCACAACAACATCATGGTTTATTTACAGGACATTGCAGCCTCAGAATTTCCCTGCAAAAGCATCCTTTAACAGCACATTCTCCCTCAGCTCATTTTTACACGGCAGCACTGCCTGCACCATACATAGATGCAGTGGTACAGTGGGTCAGGCTGGAGGTATCACTTGAGAGGAAGGTCAATATGAAGCTTTGAAGTTCACCAGCATGATGCAAGAAAGAGCAACCTTCTAAGAATATCCTCATCAAGTGTCAAGCATCACATTATTGCCTTTCCTCATCAATCATCTGTTTCATATAAATACTGGTAAGATTCCTGCCAGCTATGCTCAGTATTTAATATCACTGGCTTTATGTGTGGTCTGTTAAATCTAGAGGATGTCAAACATCAGGGTAAACAGACAAAAAAAGGAGATCAGATAAGCTTCATCTAGAATTTAGGTTTCTTAGAAGCAATGATGACTTTAATCGTTCAGTTTCAGTATGTCCTATGAATCAGCGCATCAAAGTGTCTGCATCACAGCGTCTGTTCAGGACACTGAGGACATCTTGGCAGGAAATTGCAAATAGCTGGACATGAGAAACATACACGTTGACCCATGTGTGCCACACTTGTGCCAAGGGTCACAGACGTTAGCAACTTCTAAGGAAATCTAAGAGCATAACAGACGCTGATTCTCATGTTTCTCCAAAATATGTGTAGAACGATAAGACAAAAGCAGGCAGTGACAACAAAACAAAAACAAGCAAACAAACTTAGACAACACTTACATGTAGATGTCAAATCATGCAGACAGTTCAAAAGCAAAACACTGAACAAAACAACACTAATCGATAAATCTAAATCTGGATTAAGGCTGTACTGAAGGATACTTCAGGCTAAAATGTTGGAACACTAACCAAGTGACTGCCTCTGGGGACAAAAAATAAAACCAGCATGAAAGTAGGGAAAAATACTGGTAGACCGGCTCAGTCAATCCCCATAAACACTGTATTAAAATAGGGTGCATCTGAAATGCCTGTGTTGGCGTTGTTCATCATAATAATGCTGGTTCAGGATCAACATTGTGACTGACCAATCACGTTGTTGTGATGTCATAGTTTTGCAATGTGGGGAAAAAAATACAAACTGCCTTTGTTCATATAAAACTGTCTGTGGAACAAATGGTGAGCATTTCAAGTGTTTTCTTCATTAGTTTAAACAATACAACAAATATATTATCAAGTTAGATTTGCTTTAGACAAGTTTGGTTAACATGTTGGTTTGCTAGTAATTGCTTTTAATAGCATTCACCAAATTCTTTGCTAATGCTAACCGAATGCTCACACAACACGACTTGGTCAGTTGCAATGTTGATCATGGACCAACATTATTATGATGACGTGGGACCAAACCCAAAAAAAATTAAGAACTGGAATTGCTCAAGAACATTGCAGTTGGTGCATCTCTACTTAAATTGTATTAATACATAAGTAGCCTCTTTAACTAAATGCATTAAATACTAAATGCCTGTTCGGTGTGATCACAGTTATTGAATGACATTGAAAGGGATATCTTGATTGCATATGGGGTTTTAGTGATTTAGCTGTTTTATTCGATTATGTGATAAATAATGTGGCTTGCCTTGTGGCCTACACTTTTAGTGCTTTATTGGTGCTTAGCACTAATCAGCAGCTGTCCATATTGGTGCAACGTACACATACAGTAAGTATGTATGTAGATCACTTCCCTCCACCCTGTTGTTCATTCATGGTCCCTTGTGGCACCACAAAAATTAGCATCGCTACAGGTGTAATGCTGAAATATAAGGAGGCTCTGTTTAAGTCAAAAATTATGAAAAACTGCACTTGATTAATCTTTTGAGGCACCTCGACTGAAATCAGGAAGTTCACACTCTTGCTGGTGTGTCATGAATGCGTGTACCAAAACTAATCCATTCAAAAGCTGTTGAGACATTTCATTTTAGATCAAAGTGATTCATGTATAAACAAACTGACAATCCAGCAAACCAGTGTTTCCTTCTCAGTAGCAAAGTCACTAGTGTGGCTGAAAAAAAAAAAGAACATGGCACAGAGTTCAAGTAACTCAATGACAGCTTTGCCATGTGGGAGCGGATAAGAATAACCGCTCTAGCCATACATCATAACTCTGCACCCCAGAAGTCCCCCAGCCACCATAAATCAAGGCTGAAGATAAAGAACAAAAAGAGAAATAGAGACAGAGAATGAGAGAATAACAGTGAAAGGGCCGGGGGGAAACGTGAGCTAGAAACAAGAAAAAAGAATAGTAATACCCTGAAGGGCTCTTAGAGAAGAGGAAAGGGGAAGGAGGGGAAGTGAGAGCAGGATGGGGTGCGGTGGAGGAGGACTGAGAGGCCTTAGCTTCTTCAAGTCACGGGGGGCCCTGACAGTGGCACCATTAGCCAGTAAATCTCCTGGTGACTGTTGACACGAGTGACATGTAAGATCCCAAAACACTGTTAGGGAGCAGAGGTTTAGCATGGCCATGTCAGCCAGCCTGCAGTCCACATGCAGCAGGGGAACCCTACAGTACTGAAGAAATGTGACAAAAATGCTGCCTGTTTAAAACTGTTTGAAGTTCCTTTTCCTCAGTTTCCCCCTTTCTCTTCTGGCTTCATATCATTGCACCCCCTGTGGAGCTGCCTCATCCAGAGCGGGCACCTCCACGGTGGAAATCTGTGGCTTATCGGGCTATCTGAGATTGGGTTAGATTTCTGCAGAGCTGGGAGTGGGGTGACCACAGGCTTTGAAAGGGGATCCCTCTGGAGCCTCCACTTTCATGTACACACCTGTCTGCCTGGGATACCGCCTCACTTCTAGGCCCTGCTCTGTCTGTGGCCCTGGAGTCTGGAGTCCCATTGGAAGTGCATTCCTCTCCCCAGCTCTGAATGATCACATAACACTCAACCCACCAGGGTCCATGATCCCCCTGCAGAACTGGGAGACTATATTGTTGCAACTAGAAAAAAATAAAAAAAACAGAGACTTATCTGAATGCAAAGCTTTTTGTTCTCTCTTTGGTTTTTGTCTTCTGTTTGGGGTGCACCTTGACTTGCACCAAAGATTAAGAATAATAATTTTTGTTGTTGTTGATTTTTTAAAAATTATTATTCCAAAACACTCCAAAATCTTTACATTTACAAGGTTTAACAGGTCTTACAGAAAGGGTTTCTTTTCTTAGCCCGTGGCTCACTGGACCTATTCCTGATGGACGGGGATATATGTGAGCTGTGTATCCACTTGTCACAACAGGTATTTACTGCTTCAGTATCCCACTCTTTGAATGGCTGTAAGAAATTCCAGACTTGTTCACTTGAATGCAAGTTACTGCTTTTCAAACAGAAATTCCCAGCAAACGGTGTGAGGATGACCCAACTTGAATCATAGTTTGTGTCTAAGATCATCATCATCACAGTTTTGTTAAGTCTGGTACTCTGGGTACTTAGCAAGAAGCCATTAGTTGTTTAAAATGACAGTAGTAGCGTGCTACATATGATAATTCTACTACTTTCTTTCTACTTTAGATGGGGTTTGCAGGCAAATAAACATAACAGATTCAAAATTTCGTGATTAAAGATTTTTCTTTATGCCACCACAACTACAGTCTCCACTTGCTTAAAGAAACTTTCGGCACCTATTTAACTTTCCACAGCACAGAAGATAAAAGGAGGAGAGTGACAGTGAGGCTGGACAGTGGTGTGGACAATCAGTACTGATGACGTTGTTATACTTTTTTAATTTTTTGTTTTTGGCCTTAATATATACGGGGGATCTGTGAAATAGCATCAGACATTTGCATAGGTTACATCTTATGCGCCACATAGATTCAACGCAGGAGTATAAGGTAAGCTTTAGAGTCCGGGAAAATTTAATGCACCAGAACTTTTTCATTACCATGTGTAGCCACAGAGGACACTGTTGCCAGTGCTCAACAAAAGCTACATAGGGTGGCTTTATCTTTAAAAGTCAGAGTTGCTCAAATCAGCATTTGAGAACATTTTTCTTATTGTTAAACTTGTAGCAAGGCGAGGTGCTGTAAAAGTAAACCAATGACTTGAAAAACTGTCATATGTTTTAGCTTTTAATGTTACATAATAGCTTTCTTCTGAATATACAGATATAAACATGTATAGAATGAACCACAGGCTGCAGAAACTAATTGTAATGGAATCATAAGATATTAAAAAAGACACAAACTATCCACTGTATAGTACGGATATCGCAGATCAAATTTAGAATTTAGATGTTTTTCATAAAATATTTCAGTAGATTAAACTCTTTTTACCTACAGAGGAGGGGTTTCTTTCTAACAACTGACCGCTATGCTAACTCCTCCTCAGAAATCAGAATTTAATGACCGACCAGCAGGTCCTCGCAGAGACCCCTGACATCAAACCGAGTGTCTACTCCTGACTTCTTACTAAGTCACACGTGTTATACATTTACAAGAGCCATGCTTTAGCTTTGCCTGGCCACACATACACAAACATGGACACACAGACACACGCGCACAATGTTGCTGGTCTGGACATTATTGGTTTATGTTTTATTAAGATGTTAATTTTCTGTATCAGCAGATACGTGCACTCGCAGCTCCATATGTACATGTATGCTTACAACATTTGAGCCTGTGGGGCTTATAGAGGAATGCCAAACCGCTTCACTTCCACATGAGGATATGTTAATTACCCGAGTGTGTATTCTTGACCTGCTCGTGAAGAAACATCACTGGAGCGCATGTAGTGGCAGGTATCTTTTAAAGGCTGCTAAGACCCTTAGGGAGCTTCCCATATCAGTGCATCTAAAGGGTATTTCCGGGGTGTGAGGCCACATTCAGATTGTGTGTATTTGTGTAAAACTTACTCAGCTTAGAAGTGGTATGTCTAGATACTGCAATGTTTACACTCAGTTCATGATTAAGAATTACCAGAGTTTACAAAGGAGGTTTAAAACCCACTGATTTTGAAAGAATGTGTCTCTAGAACTACTTTGATTGGTTTAAGAATTCATTATAAAGAAGTTTAATAGTGTTTTTGTGGTGTTTAAGCACAGATTTCTATTTAACCTTAGGTCAGGTTAATTAAGTCGCATTTGGATTTCCTTTTTAAGTACAAAAGTTTGTTCCCTGAGGCCAGTTTAAATGGATTATCTCGGGTGCTAATCTCTACTGACCCACCATCGGTTCTCACACAAACAGCTCACCTACTTAAATTTGTTATCAGACAGCCTGACCATCACTGTGCTCTCCGCTCACATGCCCCTACATGTCCAGGATAAAGCCACATCCCTCAGGGGTCACCTCTTCAACACTTCACATTAGCGGGCCACCAGCTGGCTCGACTCGCTCTCATGTATTATCTCTTTGATCTTCTCCTGGACGTGTCTTTGTATTTGTGTGCATGGTTATGTATACGTATGGTGATGATTTTATTGATAAGTGTATCCATTAAGTGCAGTGATACAGATGCCGTTAATTACACGAATGATCTGGCGCTGCCCTTTCATGTGTCAGCCGTAGTCGTGTAGAAACAAGGTCTATTTTAATGCCCCAGTATAAGCTCTACCACACCTGGTTCAGCTGAATTGGCCGGAAGCTTAAATAAAGTGTGTAAGCAAACAGAAAAGGGAGCGCTGAGCTAATTGAAGCCCTTGTGTTCCCTTCCTGTGGTAAAACCCACACTTAAGGACAGAAATTCTTTGCTTTAGGCAGCTTATTAAACCACATGTGGAAGACTATTGGCCTACAGTTAAGATTATAGGATTAAGGCACTTATCTAATCTATGATGATTAATGTCAGTGCTACTGATCCTCATTAAAAATAAATATATCACTCACAGTCTGAGGGTACGCGTTAATAAGGAGGCATTAAGACGAAGCTAAACTAAAAACAGACAAAACTCACATCCTCCTTTTTCTCAATGGGCGTTGATGGTGGCGTTAGGAGGTGGAGCATGTGCCTCCAAACAGCATAATTATAGACTAAACTTTCCCTGGAGCATTGATTGCCTTTCTAAATCTTGTTTCATATTTTACAGCCAATACTAAAATAGTAAAGCCCACCTGCTGCATTTTATCGCTTTGCATTTGCTATAAATATGTAATGCTGTCCAAGTGAATCTACATATGAGTTAGAGGTGACAAAGCAACGAGTGATTTTATTATATCCTAACCCATCATCGTGTTTGTACCACGCATATCCGATTCATTTAAGAGAATTCTTTAGGGTAAACGACATCGACTGATTGTCACGTTATACCTTCTGTGGATATAAATAATGTTTTAATAGTAAGGCAGTGTTACAGAAAGCCTCAGTGCTTCAGTCTTATGTCAGAGTAAGCAAGAGAAAACAGAGAGAGAAAGAAATTGAGCTAATTGAGAATATAGAGTTCATATATTTTGGATAAAATTGGTTATTCATTAAAAAAAATTAAAGAATCTTTTCATTTGAAAATCTTTATATTGTCAAAATATTCTGCAAATTTTATTTCACAAGCCTGCATGAAATAGTGGATAGTTAGAAAGATAAAAGAAAATGTTTGTGAGACTTGTTGCAAGAGGAACCGAATATGTTAGTATGCATACCTATACACTCTTCACTGTGTCACGTCAGGCAGATGATGAAAGGCGACGTTTGAAAGCCCAGAGAAGCGCCCCAAAGGAAAGGACCCTATTGTTCATTAACAATACAGTTGAGAGCATGTGGTAGTCTTTTACTTTTACTAACCCACAGTCAGTGTTTGGCTTAAGTCCTCTTTGACCTCTGTTCTTTAAACCTGCTGCCCTTTCCAGTGGGGCGAACAGAGGTGGCGCCTCAGTACTGGGTGTCAGTCATGGCCAACTGCCTTAAGTCTTTGTGATGCAAACACTTAGATGACCGACAGAGAGCAAGAAGTTTAAGTTTTAAGCAGCCATTAAAAATTAAACTCGGCTCGATCACACTGCACATTAAATATTGGAGGAGTCCTACCATTGTCTTCAACTGTGAAGTAGAAGATATCGCTGGTGGTGTTGCTCCCATCCAACAGCACATAACAGATCTTCATATCATTGATATCAGCTGTTTGCATGAAAAATATAGAGAAACAGTTAGCTAAATGATAACTGTGAGGACTAAACCACTTGTTTAAGGTTTTAGTTACAGTCGTTAGCCTGCAGGTAAAATTAGTTACTATTAAATTAGTTACTACAGACCCCATAAAATAATTTTTAAACTTCTGTAAACTAGATTTTCTATCATTATTATTAGTATAAGAATACAGCCAACTGTTTTTAACTGCATATTATTTATTCTTTGCGTTCACCTATAATTTTTCACCAGTTATAAACAGCTGTTTTTCTGTTTAACATGTTCAGCAGATGCTGCAATTATTTGGATCTGTGCTTCTACACATCCTATTAAATTCTGTAATAACAAGTCTTTGTAATAAATCCTAGAGGAATACCTGGTGTTCTGTCAACATTATGCTAACTCAAAGCTGTTGGCATCATGAATTCAGAACAATTCAGGGCTTTTCTTTGTACAACACAAACCATCCAGTCCAATCCAATATTAACTCTAAAGCACTGATGAGTAAATCTTCCATTTGAAAAATGCTCTTACAAGGTTTAAAAGTGTGACATCATCTTACCTTGTGTGAATGTCTTGATGCTGTCATTGCCCATAGCGGTATTCATGATGAAGCCGTGCAGTGGAGCCTCAGACACCGTGTACTTCAAGACCTTCTGGGGACTGTCCCGGTCCTCTGATCGAAGGACCTTGCTGGTGATCACAAAGCCCAGGTGTCCAGTTTGGAGGACTTTCAGTGAAGCAGCAGCCTTATTTACCAAAATCTGGGGGACACCGTTATCCACCGTATTGATGTGAATGGTCATCATTTGGGGTTTGCGTGTCTCATAGTCAGTGTTAGGGAAAATGTAAAAGTCGGTGTGAGTGCCATCGGTGACAGTGAAAGAGAAGCTGTCTTCACTGGTCTCAGTGCCATCGTGCTTATAGCTGATAAGGTTCTCGTTCAGGTCCTGCTTGGTGAAGGTCGTAATGGGCTGGGTGTTGTTGAAAAGCAGCAGGCCGTGTACTGGCACTTGGGTGATTATAAAGCGTAGCAGGTGGTCTGGGGTGTCCCGGTCTTCAGCCGTAAGTTCAAAAGGTGTGATGAGTTTGGATTCTCCCTCCTCCACCACCAGCTTGGTTATAGTTAAGACGGGTTTCTTATTATCCACATCGGTGATGGACACTCTGAAGGTTCGGAAGACGGGATTGTAACCGTCTGTCACCTCAAACTCGAAGCTGTCCATTTTAATTTCATCATCAGACGTGTGGATGTAGTAGATCTTGTTGCCAGCAAGCTGCAGTTGGGTGAAGGTGGAGATAGGAACACCTGGGAGGTCAGTGCACTCTAAGTGCCCTCTGCTAGGTGCTCTTGTGATGCTAAAACTGAGGTATTCATCAGGGCTGTTGATGTCAGAGGTGCTGAGGAGGTCAGTTGTGAGAGTTACTTTTCCACCTTCTTTGAGAGTCACACCTTTATTAACAACATCTGGAAAAACCATATCAATGCTTCCGATGCTGATGTAAAAGTAACGGTCAATAAGCGGATTTATACCATCTGTGACGTCAAATTTCAGCAGGTCACGGATTCCTTCCTGGCCTGTGTGCACATACTGAATGAGCTGTCTGTCAATTTCATCTTGTGTGAAATTCATTCCCAGGGTGATATTTCCTAAAACGTCTCCAAATTTGCTGATACGCTGAAGGTAGCCTTGGCCAGGGCCGTATCGCACGACATACGTTAATTCCTTGTCTTCGGAGTCAAGATCTGTTGCCTTTAAAACCCTGTTACTAATCACTTTTGTTTCTCCGATCTCCACATCGAGGCCATCGTTAATAGCCATTCGTGGTGTCTCATCATCAACAGGAATAACCACGATAGGAACTGTTTTTTCCACTTTGTGTTTTCCATCAGATAGCCTGATTTCAAAGCTGTCTTCCTTGGTTTCAGAGTCATCATGTTCATAGACAATGTTGGATGCTTCTATGATCTGCTCCAAGTTGAACTTCTCCACAGGGATGGTGCCAGTGCTGAGCTGCTGAACAATTGTCCCATGCTTGGGGGGTTTGATGATCTCATAGTGCAGCTCATTCCTGGGGATGTCAGCATCAGCTGCGTTCAGAATTGGGGTGTCAATGGCCAGACTCATGCCCTCCATTACCACAAACTCACGGACAAAAATCTCAGGCTTCTCATCATTGGCTGGAATGATGACTACGGGGAAGAAGTGGCGCTCAGAGAAGTTAATACCATCTGAGCAGCGGAACGTGAAACGATCTTCAACAGGTTCAACCCCTTTGTGGATGCTTTGGACGTAGTAGATGTGGCCAAGGGAAATGTCTTTAATGGTAAAGGCAGTGATGGCCGTCCCAGCTCTTGATTTCTCTGAGCCTGCTGCTGGTGAGATGTTCTCCACGTAACCAGATGTTGGTTGGACAGTGATGGTACACAAGATGTCCTCAGTGTTGGTGTCGACATCCTCAGCATGAACTTGTTCCAGAGTAATGACGTTCTTCTCCCCTTCCACTACGACAAACTGCTTGCCAACGCTAACAACAGGTGGGATGCTGTCAACGGGAAGGATTGTGACATGGACTGTCACACCTTGGATCTTGTTGCCACCAATGACCCACTGCTCTGACATATCAGACAAAGTAAGATTGAAAGAGTCGTGCTCTTTGGTCAGACCTATTTCACCAGATGTATGAGCATACACAACCACCCCGTTAATTATGTCCTCCTGGGTGAATCTCTCAGCAGGAGCACCATTAACCAGGATTTCACCCAGTCTTGGAGGTTCTTCAACAATAAAAGTGAGCATGAGGTCATCTGTATCTTCATCGTGGCCCTGAATGACGTTACTTGTAATCTCTGTGGCTCCATTCTCCAGTACATCTATGGAAGCTCCAAGCAGGCCAGGTGGGAGCATAATTGTGGGCCTTTTGTCATCAACTGGCTCGATTGTGATCCTGATGGCAATTGGTACCTCATGGAAACCATCACTTACAGAGAGCTTGATGACATCAGTGAGAGATTCTTTTCCTCCGTGCATGTAAGTTAGACGACCGGTTGTGATGTCTTCGAGCACAAATGTTTCGCCATTTGACATATCAATCCCCAAATACTGCAGCTGCCCATACTGGGGAATCTGGGTCACCGTGAAGATGATATTGTCATCATCTGTATCTGTGTCAGTGGCGTGCAGCTCCTTCCTGGTAATGACATATGTACCTCTTTCCAAAACAGTGAACCCTGTGTTGGTGATAAATGGAGGTTTGTTGTCAACCGGCTGTAGGAAAATGGTGAACAGTCCATCTGCTGTGTTGCCAGCTGTGTCTTCCACAGTGAATGTGAACTGAGCCACTTTTGGGGTGATGCCCAGTTCCTGGTCTGGAGGCTTATAAGCTACTTTGTGGTGATTAACCTGGGCTTGTGTAAACTCCGTAATTACAGTGTCAGGGCTGTCAGTCAGTACAATTTCACCCAAGGGGGCTGGATTGTTCTCATCTGTGTCAGTTGGGGGCTTAGTGATGGTGTACTTCAAGTCTCTGTCATCTGAATCAAGATCAGTATAACACAAGAATTTCTTCCTAAAGTATGTGAGCTCATATTCCTGGACTGTCATGTGAAGGGTAGTGCCTGGGAAAAGCTCTGGGGCAAGGTCATCAACGGGATGGATTTTGATAGTGAACATGTGCTCGCCTGATTGATTGGGAGGGTCGTTATCGTCCTGGACCCGGAATACAAAGTGATCGGTTACAGTGGTGGTGCTGTGGGGCCCGATGTGACGATAGAACAGCTTTCCATCAAGAATGTCCTGCTGAAACCACTCAATCACTACCTGCTCAAACATCTCATCTGTCTCACTGAACTTCCACAGAGATGGGTCAGACGGTAGCTCTGCTTGCCTAAGCAGGAGTTGTCCTACGGTGGAGTATGGTGCCTCCACGATAAACTTAATAGTGGAGTCTTCTGAATCGATGTCTGTTGCACTTAGGATGAATGGAGAGATCTGCATGATTTCATTCTTGAACAGCACCAAGCCAGTGTTTGCATTAATAATAGGGGGCTCGTCATCAGTGGGGGCAATGGTGATGGGGAACAAAAATTCCACTTCATTGCTGCCGTCAGTCATTCTAAAAATAATGTTGTCGCTATAGGTGTCGCTGCCGTCATGCTGGTACACAACAATGCCTGCGTCTAGATCGGTGGGTGTAAAGAATTTTCTGCGTGTGCCGAGCACGGTAAGGTCTCCATGCTTTAAACCATCGATGACTGTGATTCTCACGTCTTCCAGGTTATCCTCATCACTAATCTCTAAATTCTGAGAGCTGGAGAGAGCTCGGGATTGCCCTTCAAACAATAGCTGCCCTGTATTTTTTGTTGCAACCGGAGCTAATGTATTCATAGGCTTTACCACAATCATAAAAGCAAATGGATCCGACACTGCACCATCGGTGTCTACAATTTCAAACTCTAGCTGATATATCCTCTCTTGTTCTGAGTCATCTGAGGGTGGCTTATAGGCTATTTTAAGCTCCTTGATGTCCCTGTGATGGAAGGAGGTGATAGGCAGGTTCTGATCATCTGTGCTGATGATATAACCCTGCTGAGGGTTCAGTGGAGACGTGATGTTGAAGATTAAGTCATCTGGGTGAGATTCAACATCTTCAGCCGACAGCATGTCACTTGTAATAGCTGTCATCACAAACTGATCAACCTCCATCATCATCATAGCTACAAAGCTGGGTTTGGGAGCAGTGTTCTCTGCACCTTCTCTGATTCTAACCATCATTTGGAAATGCTCTTGCATTATTGTGTTTCCTTCGTTATCCTGCAGCTCTACCATCATTGGAATATAGTCTCTGTTTGGTGAGTTGGTTTTAGCCGTGTGCTTGTAGCGAATACCCTGCTTCACAAACTCATCACAGTCAACCATTTGGCCATTGGAAGGGTTGTTCAAAAGAGTGCCATACCTGGGAAGACCTCCAGCGCCGACCAGAGTGCTGATCTTACACTGTGTGACACCATCCTCATAGGAAAACTCAAGACCTTTTTTGTCAATAGGATTGCTCTCTCCATTGAGCTTTTCAACGTTAAGGGGCATATTCCTGGTGAGGATCTCAAGCTGCTGGAAAACCACCTCCACTTCCAACATGAAGGGAACAATAACTGTGTCTGTGTGAGAGTCATAACGAAGCTGCAGCTTCACACGATCCTTACTGGGGCTCCTGGATCCAAAATGCGTGTATTTCACTTCTTCAGGTCCAAACGAACAGGGAAACTTTTTAGGGGTTAGCATCCCGGGCTTCTGGGCCAGTGGATCATTGTCCAGGACTGTGATTTGGCAGCGGTCACCAGGCTGCACTTCTGTTACCAGGTCATTCACAGGGTCCAGAAACACGGACCGCCCAAAAGGCACTCTGATCCCATTGTTAGCAACAATGATAGCATCTTCATTAGGTCCAGCCCTGTGGTGATAGAGGTGAGCTGAATCGAAAGGCCCTGCACATACTGAGGCAAAACAGAAGCTGAGAGAAAAAGCCAAAAGCAGGCAACTTTTTTGACAAAGTATACAACTTTGCAGACAAGCAGCCATGTCTGCTGCTAGTTGCCTTGCAATTTAGTTAAAACAAGTGAGCAGCAGCAGGAGGCTGATGCTTCTTAAGCGAGAAAAAAAGCATACAAAAAGTAACTTTGGGCTGGCTGGAATCTCCTCTTTGTGTTTCTTGTGTGGCTGCACAGACACAAGTGTGGTGAATGCTGCAGGGCTGTGCAGGTGAATGAAACAGTAGTCTGTGACTTGCACAGGCTCCTCCTTCTGACAGTGCAGGGAGGGGAGCCTCCAGCCCCCAAGGCTAATTTAAGAAAGACCATTGGACAAGATTGCCCCAAACAACACCTACCCTTCTCCTCTTCTCTCACTAAAAAAAGGGTGTTGGGGTGGGGGTTGGAGGATAAAATCCAATTCAAAAAAACAAGTCTTATTTGATTATGTGGAATCTGTACTGTTAAAACCACTGACACTGTACTGTATAGTTTAGGAAATGTGATGTATTATTGATATATATATATATATATATTGTTTGTTTTGTTTTTTTGTTTTTGTTTTTGTTTTTTTTCATATGATGCAGCATTTTATAAATAAATGTAATAAAAACTCAACTGAATATAATTTGATATCTTGTTCCTCCAAGGTTTTCCTTTCAGACACAAGTGTGAATATGCAAATGTATCAGAATGCAACACAGTTAATGTTCCCTTTAAAAGGGTTAAAGCTAAGAAATTAACAGTAATAAAGTCTTTACCCAGTGATGAACTGATTCTTTAGATATTTAATTGATTTTTTTTTCAGTTACTTTGAAATGAGCAGTGTCTTCTGATGTTTCACTGACCTGTGTGACATCATACGCGACTTCATTTTTAAGGGTGTAGCCTATATGTGAATCAACCAATCCCTTATTAAAGTACCATGGAGGGCGGACTAAGATATTGCAATGTAATGTGTGCAAACAAATTAGGATTATATGCAAGACGAGCCAGTCAGCAGGGATTCAGACACTGAACTTCTTAGAGTATCACAACAACAAAGTTTACTATCAACATCCTCAACCAAAGGCTTGTCTGTGCAAAATGATGATGCATGAAGATGTTTCTGTTCTTTTCTTGAGTGAAAGGTCCTCTAAGTTCACGCCACTTTCGGCTCCAGAGGGGCCATTTATCCCAAACATGGGGACAATAACCTGGCATCAGCTGGCACAACAGGTGTTGGAAAATGTTTGGTCTCACACATATGCAT
>VVHJ01032421.1:0-13510 GCA_015107715.1 Tylochromis polylepis
ACTTTCACTATATGGACAAAGGTAAATAAGGCTTAAAAAAAGGAAGAGAAAAGCTAAGGATAAGCACCGTCAGCACATAAGCAAAGCTTTTATCTGGCACTTATTTGAAAATAAACTTAGTGCCAAACATGGATATACACAGGAATTAGACATGGAGTTAATGTCTGCAGTCGCTTAGTGTGAGAACTAAAGAAGAAATCACAACCATACTGCACAAATCTCCTCCTGTTTTACATCCAGTGCATGGAGTCGAGTGTATATGCATGTAGGTGTAAGAAGTCAATCTGCAAAATGACAAAACACTTAATGTTTTTCTCTTTGCTCCAGAACTCCAAAACCAAACTAAAATGGCACTTTTCTTCCCCCAAACCTTTCATTTTCTGAGTAGCCTCCATAGTAAATTAATTTAAAACCACCAACTTGACATTGCATTGCATATAAAAGGAACTGACACTGTAGATGGGTGACCTGCAATTAAGAAAAAAACAAACATGGAAAGCAGCTCATTATGACTCATAATTACCTGTATTGGCCACAATATTTATGACATAGCCCTTTTCCACTACTGCCTAGTCAGTTTCAGTCATTTTCCATTACAATTGAGTACCACTATGTGTGTAGGGTCATTATAGCAACCCTGCTGAAAGGTCATTTGTATTCAACTGGAACACAACATGACAATGGAGGATGTCAAGGTGATGGTATACCTGCTGCATGGCTTTTTGTAAGACTCGGGGACCACGGTATTGTTTTTTGTGTAGCCATTTCCTTTGTTGCTGGGTTTCAAAAATGGTGATTTGGTTTTGTGAAGGAGACGCCCACGTGATGCCACTGACTAGCCAGTCGGTGGCATCCAGTTTGTTAATGTCACTTTTTCAGATCGCTTAGAACCCCAGCCAAGTGGGTACTAAAAAAGCACCTAGTACCAGGTACTACCACCTAATAATAACTCTAAAAACTGAGTTCTAAGTTTGTACATGAGGGAACTTCCATGTTCAAGTAGTATTAGAATTCAGAAAATGTCTTTAATCAAGGCTTTTAGCCATTGATATATACGTACACATACGGGTTCCATTGCTTACTGCTGCGCATTGGAATAATGCATTAAGGCAGCCACCATATTGCTCAAAGGAAGCCTAATAGAGGAAGAAGTCTATACAGTATAAAATATCATCAATTTTAAGTATTTCATTTGTCACAAATTCTAAAACTGCATTGATGATATAGGTTACTTAGTAAACATACCAAAATGCCCATCCCCATGATAGTAACCAAAACAGTTCTGCAGTATATTGTTTAAAATTCATATTTGATTTCTCCAGCAGTGTTTTTATAAGACTGAGCAATAATAACTGATTGTAACATGTAAGGAGGATGACTCTCTTCATCTAAATGAGTTGCCTGTTCTTGTCAAAATTTGACTTGCTCTGAGAGTGGCAAATAAGTTAACTGGCTCAAAGTCTGTTCTTATCATCGCTGCAGAACGTTAACATCTTCTAACTTTATCTTTTGGATATCGACACACAGAGAAGACCAGGTTCTGAACAGTGTCATTGTCCCTGGAGTCCAGGGCTCTCCCCTCTCCTTCTGTTGCTTTTGCTCCTCCACCCCAACCATCTTCTTGTGACTTGTTCTCTCCTTCCCTCTCTTTCACTCCACTTTTCTCTCTCCCTTGCCCTTTCATACCAGATGAAGTCAGTTACATAGAGAATGCTGCACTGAAACTCTCCTTGTGATCAATGTTGTCATTTGCTGATTTTCTGGTTGCCTGTAGTTTGTGACAATTTCACATAGCGACTGGCAGTAATCTCCAGCAACCACTTGCCAGCTGTTTGGAGAGTCTCTAAAGCAGGTTTTATACTTTCTGCTTCCACTAGTCCGCTAGGGTCTGCTCGGGTAACAGTAATGACTATTTGGCCATCGGGTCTCCAGCTGTCCGGGTCCACAACCAAATATAATACAGGCTTAAATGTGGGTGTGTGGGCTGTAGCAATCAATTTTACTGGCAAATGTGTATACACAGGGAATACACATTTTTCTCTTGGCTGGTTATAGACTGGCATTAGACAAACATCTCACAAGCCCTGATGCAACATCTATGAGACTAAATGCATCAATGGTTTTAACTGTGTAATCCAAAGCAGGTTATAAAGAGGTATTTGCCAACTTTGCCTGACTTTGTACTGTCATTCAAACTTTTATTTGAACTTTATCTATTGTATTGTATACAGTTGTATCATACATCAGTAAGTACATCTAAAACAAGTTTTTATTAATAATGAAAGACAGCAAAGAACTGTCCTCGCAAATTGCATCTCCAACCATCTTCACACAGTTTTATTGCACAATAATGAACATAAGATTTAAATATAAAAGGATTTTTACTGAACTAAAACCAGAGTAGACGACATTGGTGCCTGTTCTGTCTAAACTCTCCCATCTGAAACACGTTGAGTTGATAACATCCCAAAGCAAAAGTCCTTCTTCCTGTTTTATAGTTTAATCCTTAACTTATTCTGGTCAACCTTTAATTTACTCAAAATTTTTTGTAAAGATTAAAGAAGACATTTCTTTTTTTCTCCAAGTTTAAAGCCTTTGCCCACAGGTCAGGAAAACGTGTATCCTGTAAATGGCACATAAAAGGAAAATATGTAAATGATAGAGGATTCAGAGAAGAGTGGGTTGTCTTTTGATAGTATTTTGTTTTTATAGGGTATTTGTACACTAACAGTAATATAAACATCACTTTGAGATATTTATTACAGACACACTCTATGAGAATTGCATATACAATCTATGTAATTAGGTTACAGAAATGTAGACTATTTGCTTGATAATTCCAGTGTTTAAGCTGATATATTGCCTACACGTGGAAAGCATGGACAGAGAAAGCAGCTGTTGTCGGGGTGACGCTGAGTTCATCCACACCTTTGCTATTGAAATGAAGTTACTGCAACACTTGGTGTTTTCTTCCCCAGCCTCATTTAAAAAAGGTGTCTGAGCAGCAACTTGTTTATCACAATAGCAATTCAATTGAGTGTTTGTCATAGACCACTGCACTGACACTGTTTATTTGAATAAACAAAAATAAATCATCCCACCCCTCTCTTGCATGTAGTGAGTATACTAATCATGCGCTGTAAGTGAAAGGCTTAGCTCAGTCCATGAAAAACCACTGACTGTAAAGCGTGACAATAAATTAATTTCACTCTGTCACATTTATTGTGGTATTGATTGTTGGTTTAGATGGATCCATGTTGTTTACAAAGACAGATGTCTCCTAGTAACTATTCGATTGTCTTTTCTATTTTTGAAAACCGAATGGGATTATGATGTATGTGATCACTGGTATGCATTGATCCGGCACGTGCATTATCTGTAACAGCAATCAGAAGCGTTGTCACTCAATTACACTGTACCTGATTTTATTAGTGCTAACCAATGCACCTCTGTGCTGCCAAAGCTTTACACAGAATACAAACAACTAATAAATATACACGAGGCCTTACTCTGTGCCAAGTTTCAACTGATTGGCAATGACGTACACTTAACAGATACATAGCTATCTGGAAGACAAGTGTATCAAAAAAAATGATCTAGCCATCCTGCCATAGATGTGTATCTATTCCAGTACTTCATTGATTTTAACAGAGACTGCGCTGTGCTGTCCAGTAAAAACAAAGCTAGTTAACTTCATCTACGGAAAAAATGGCTGTAATAAATTGTCCAATTCAGCTGTACCACCACATGTTGTTTTCCATTGAGGATTATGTCATATGAAAACGACACAGACACCAGAGCCACTGGTCAGTTCATCTCGACAGCTTGGCTGCTGAGGCAACCGGCTGCTAGATTCTTCTATCTCCAAAAACATCAGAGCTGATTTCAAAATTTAAAAAAAATGTATTTGGACAAAATGGCTCCATATTCATCTAAATTGATGATTTAATTAAGTAACATAATAGTAAAAATGCTCACCTTTAAGCTCAGATCAGTCAGGTGGTGATAAGTTAGGTGGCATAAATATACTGCCCTTCAGATCAGTTTGACTGTGTTGCTGGTGTGCATTGCTGTTGTTGTCTCCATTTAACGCAATTACGGGCAAACAAATAAGCAGCAGTCTGGTACAGTCCTACCTTGGGCTGACTTTGTAGGTGTCCTGTTGCCATTGACCTTATAGTACACATGGTGGATAGTAGAAGGTGTTTGCACTGAAAAAGAAAACACTGCAGCAAGATTATGCTGCATGCACTGAAATTAAACAGTGCTAGATAAATGAAACACAAACTGTAACTGTAAAATGTACAGTGCATAGAGTACATAAGTGCTATAAATATTTTTAATAAAGGTAATAACATATAATATTAAATGTATCATATAATTTTTTTTCACTTTAAAACTGTCAGTTTGGCATCAAACAGATGTGAAGATTTTATGTGTTCATTAGTCTTCACAACTTTAATTCAAAAGGATATATAACCCTCTGAGATCTAAGCTGTCCTCGGTCATGATGCCTACCTTAATATTACATTAAAATTCATGTAAGTGTACAATAAAAATAACAACAACAATAATAATAATAGGCCAGATACTGGGAGTAAGGGTTAGGTTTACAGTTAGTTAATCTTATAGGCTAGAAGGCAATATTGTTAAAGTGACTTTTGCAGAAAATTAAGCATACGTAATTTTCAAATATGCTTAAAGTCAATGACTTAAAGCTACATTTCACATGTGATTATGCCCCGATTATTTCACTGTAAGGGCAACTGTACATTGATGGTGTTTGTTCTATTATTTTAAGTTGAATACATTCCTCAATAACACTTAATCAAAGGCGGTCTTTAAATAGTGTTGAACACTGAATGTTATTATTAAAAGAATTCATTTAAAGAGAAATTGTTTTATTATTATTGTTGTTGTATAGGGTTACTAGGAATAAAAGGGTAACGATGGGTAGAGTCAAGGATTAAATACTCAAGTCTTCCCTGACCTCAAGAAAGGCTCTGGATGTTAGGGAAAAGTTATCAGATGACTGGGAAAGTACAGCTGGAGTGCTGACAGAAACTGCCAAGATGGTGGTGAAATGACAAAGTACAAGAAAGTATTCAAAGGAAGAGGTTAGCAAAGAAAAAGTTTAATAGCCAGGGAGAAGAAGAAAGTAGGAAGGAGTACTGGGAAGCTAGGTGTGTAGCAAAGAGAGAGATGAAAAGGCAAAGGAGAAAGCTTATAGCGAGTATGTGAGGCTAGAAACTAAGGAAGGAGGAAAGGAATTGTATCAACTGGATAGGCAGAGAGTTCGTGCTGGAAAGGATGTGCAGCAGGTTAGGGTGGTTAAGGATAGAGATGGAAATATGCTAGTTGAATAGACTGTGTTGAGAGGATGGAAGGAGCACTCTGAGAAGCTGATGAATGTAGAAAAGGAGAGAGATAGAGGAGGACAGTTAGTGAATCGGGAATTGCAGAAGATTAGGAGAAATTATAGGCAGCTACAAAGAGGATGAAGAGTGGAAAAGTGGCTGAACCAAATGACATATCTGTGGTGGTATGGAGATGTCTAGGAGAGAGGACAGTGGTCTTATACACAATCTTGGAGATTGAGAAGATGCCTAAGGAGTGGAGGAAAAGTATACTGATACTGATTTTTAAGAACAAGGGTGATGTGCAGAGCTGTAGTCACTACAGACAGACACAGTTGATGAGCCATATCATGAATTTATTGGAAAGAGTTATTGAAGCTAGTCTAAGAAGCCAGATACAGAGAGAGAGCACTACAGACATGATGTTTGCTTTGAAAGAATTCTTAGAGAAGGTCAGAAGGAGGGTGCCAAGAGAGGCACACACACCCTATCATATCATCATAGTCCTCATACATATCCTGCAGGATCGCATGAGGACAGCAAGACAGTGGTGAGGTCTATTGTAGGGGTTACAGATGGGTTCAAGGTGGGGGTGGGACAACACTGTGATCTGTAGTGAGCGTAAAGAGCAGGTGGAAGAGAGTCGGGAGGTATGAACTGGAGAGAAGTCAACAAAGCAAGACAGAATCCATGTGAATGAAAAAAAGTTGCATTTTTTTAAAAGTAACATAACTCTTGAACTGTTTGCGTAATCTAAAAATTTCCAATGGCTTTTGAAAGCAGCGACTCTCTGTTTTTTAAAGTTATTATAGTAATCCCAAGCAGCAGCCTTCTTCTAAGGACATCACAGCAGCCCTGGAAAAGCGTAGGTTCAGAGAGAAAGAGTGAGTGTGATGGAGGTTTGTCGAATACTGACAATTTATCGAACATTTGGGTGTTTTTGTTTTGTTTTGTGAACATGCTTTTTTTTGTCACAAATTTATACTAAGGGAACTTTTCTGGCCCCACACTGTAAAAGTCCAAGTCAACAAAACATAAGATGTGTGTCAGTCATGTGACTGAAAACTATGGATAAAAGGTCAGAAAAGTGTAAAATGTAAAAAAAAAAACAAAGAGACCAAGACCCAACCCCTAAGTGATTCTTACATAGCCAAAAAGTCCTGAACACAAAAACATTGAAAAACACTTGGCAAAGGTTGGCAACTCTAATGCTTGTGGCATATGTGGCACACATGTTTACCTTGATGCCGTCTTTATTGGCATACTTTTAAATAAAAATGTTGCCAAAACTATTTAAATTAAGATTAGAATATATGAATTATACATATTATTTGTAGTAATATGTGTTTGTGTTAGCAACTAAAATAATACAACAAAAAGTAGCCTGGTGACAGGACAATACATTTAGCTTGGTGATCAGCTGCTCACGTTAGATACTTTTTCATAACACATGTACGTATACAGGGCCTTGCAACAGGTTGGCGACCTGTCCAGGGTGTACCCTGCCTCTTGCCCTGTGGTAGCTGGGATAGACTCCAGCGCCTTCCTCCTGCCACCCTGATTTGGATATGTGGAAATGAATGGATGGATGGTAGATTGTTACGGCCCTAGCAGGGCCTCCTCCTGAAATTGACCTTGTGTGGGTGTGTCCTGCCATATGGCTTGCCTTACGTGCCACCTTTTTTGTACAGCTGATTCTTATCAGCAATTAAAAGTACTTAAGGCCAGAGAAAGGTGAGCTCTAGTGGCAGAGAGCCTTGTTGGGTTGCAGCTAGTGAGCTGTGTGTATGGTAGTTGATTGCTCCTATTCTGTGGAGAGGAGTGTGTTTTGGTACTAACCCTTTTTGACTTATTTTCAGTTTATTGACCAACACCTGAGTTTTGTGGTTTTCTTTAAAAGGTGATAGAGGCTTGTCTGTCTCTTTTAGTTTAGTTATTAATCGAAACCTTAATAAAACCCGTTAATTTAACCATTTTGCCTCCCTGTCTCCTTTTTCAACCTGGACACCTTTTTGTTACTTTCCCTCATCCCCTGGACCTTTTTAGGGGAACATAACAAGATCAGTGGATGGGTGGATATACACAGGTATTTACAAAACCCAAGATGATGTATAAAAAGACAGCTGAAATGAAAAAAAAACCAAACAAAAAACATAGTCTTCCACTGCACATTCACTCCAATTAAACCTTTTACAACACGGCCCTTTAAAAATCATGCAGTGTAAGTTTCTGGCAAACATAAAAGAAATCTGTAGCGAAATCTGTAATGGAGTTTTTAATTATACCTATTTCAGACAAAGGCAGAGTTAGGCAGAATGAGTCATCTATGATTACATGTTTATTTCACTGAACGATTTCAAACTTCATACAGACATCAGCTCCATTTAGAGACAGATTCAGAGAAAGAGGCATACTGAGCACCTGAGGGCTTCAGTCAGAGTTCATGCAGAATGCAGGACAACACTGCCTGATCCGCCTGGTGACACAGGCAAGACCTCCTCTGGCTTTGCATGCTGAGCAGTCACCCAGCAACCTCTGACCTCTGGCTAGTCACGGGGTTTTGATCCTACCATCAGCCAGCGGCAGCACAGCTGTAGCAGCAGAGGGAGGGATCCTCGGGCCCCAATTAGGCTTCCGAGTCCCAACCGGCCTGCCGTGGCAGCCCTCCTCCAGGGAACCAGGGGCCTGACACTGATGTGGCTGAACAGCAGCTGAAGGGGAGGGCAGCAGGAGGTGCTACCTTTGAGGCAATGCCAATAAGTGGTTTAAAAATGTATGGCAATCTTGTCAAACTTTCTTCATTTCATGGTGCCATAGCAACTGACTCAGGCACGTAGCATGGTTGGCAGTGAAAAAAATAAAGAAGGTGGGTCACATTTGTTCTCTCCTTGTCTGTCTCTCACCTCAACACATACCTACACACTATTCACATTTCAGCGATTCTAATACAAAGGTTGGTTCAATGAGATGATACTATACAAAACTGGTACAAAATGACAGAGAAGAGGACAGGAAGCTGATTAAGGTAAGGTTTGTTATTTACAGCTAAAAACAAAACAGCATTGTGAGATGATAAAGGCAAAATTTGCCTCCAGGGAAATATCCTAGTGAAGTTGGATCTTATTGTAACTCTTCTATCTGCTGTATTGCCAGTGTAACAATAGAGAAAAATCATAGTTTGATCATTTGTCAGCGCAGCAGCACAATGGCAGCTCAATAAGGAGAGATCATTTGGAAGAACGGATACAAAATTCAATTAAGCTGTTTGGTGATTAGGCTCCAGTGACCCATCACAGCAGAACAGAATTTTGGAGGTGGTAGGAATTAGTGCAGGACCCCTGGAGCCTAGACACTGGTAGTGATGACGTTGAATGACCAGAGTAAGGTGGAGATGGGGATGAGGAGGGATGAGAGTCTGAAAGACAGAATGACAGAAAACCACTGAGATTTAAATTACACAGAATAGAGGCTGACTGGCTCGGAGAAGGGGGACAAGAAAATGACAGCATTAGTGCAATGTCAGTATTGAGGATGACAACATGGAAAAGTGGAAGTAATGTAAAGAATAGGCTAGCATCCAACAGCCAGGAAAGCAGGGAGATAAGTGATTACAGAACTTCCTTATTGCACTTACTCATAAGCTTCATAAGTCCAAAAGGGGGCTTGGATACTGAGAGACCAGCATAAACACTGCATATGTGAGTGCCATAATGACAGCAAATCTATCTCAGACACCCCTTTCTACTACAAGTCTCATTCAACCAGTCATACACCCATTCACAGTCAGTGAGCACTTTGTCTAACATTCACACACACACACACTAAGTGTGAGGATGCATCAGTATCTTGCCTCAGGATATTCTAACGTGCGGACCAAGAGAGCCCCCCGATGTGCTAGAAATTTTAGCTGGAGTGCCCCCTGAGTCAGCCATGCTAAGGCCAACTTCGCAATACAAACTGGCAGCAGTTGTAAAACTGTAGAACTTGTAATCTGCACTGCTGTGTACTTGCAAATGCCATATTACTAAATACCCAACGCAGAACCTAGCTGGCAAACCATAGCTTCATTGTTTGCTACCACTAGCAAAAAACTCTCTGAAGCTACACCAGTGTTAGTTTTGCTATCTGGCGTTTGTGATGGGGTCTGTGCGTGCTCAGAGCTGTTTGTTTTTTAATGTTAGTGATTAGTGAACGCCTACTCACAGCTAAGAATAGCTACTGTTGGTCACCCCATAGAGGGAAGGCACTCCGTTACAGCCTTTAGAAGTGTAATATTTTGACACCCTCAGAATTTTGTGGAAAATCTTTCACACAGAGTTCAGTCCACATGCTTTGGAGTGATTTCTAACAGTTATTTAATGCATGTTTAATGAAATGTAAAAACAAACGCTCAGCTTCTGTCACTAGAAAAAAAATCAAACGTTAATACATCACAATTTCACTCCCATTACTTACAAGTAAGTTACTTTCAGCTGCTTCCCGATTCAGAAAGGTTTGCCATAGTGGGTAGCTCAGCATAGTTGATTTGGCATTTTTATGCTGGGTTTGTGTCTCCTTCTGGGATCAAGCTTGTTGTTGGTGGTCATTTGCCAACATAAACCACTACACTATGGAGCCTAAATGCACTTTCATTACTAAAAAAAAAGTCAAACTTATATATTTGTAATTTGCAATGATAGCAATGAATCTGTCTCTGTCATCCCTGCAATGTTCTGATGCCCCTACGCAACACTAAATTTAGCAGCTAAGAAAATGGATGGTCATTGAATTCCACAATTAAAGAACCCATCTGTGACAATCCCAACCCTAGCCCCTAACCCTATGTTTTGGAGCCAAGCAAAAAAGTATTGGTTTGGTTAAAAAAAAAGTCATTGAGATTGATAAAGATGATGACTATTATTATTGCCTGAGTGGTCTCTCTGTAGTTAATAACTAAATTGAATATTCCTTCATCATTCTGTTGATGTAAAAACAGAAAAAATGAGATTTTTGATTTATTGTAAATTTGGCTATATTGGAATAGTGTTAAAATAAGTGTAGAGGATAGAACAGAGGGATAGCAGAGACTCACAGAAAGCCAGCTAAGTTCCCTTATACTGAAGCCCATAAAGCAAAATGAATACAGAGGAACACAGACCCAGTACTGTTTTGTTTATAAATCAGCCCTTAAAGTGTCCACAGTTCGTGGTAATCCCTTGTGCATTTGGTACGAGGCTAGTGAAAATTGTTAGCATGGTTATATTTCCTCATTACCCACATCACCACTCGTTTGGCTAAATATGGTCACTTCTAAAACAACTAAATGTGGGTGATGATGTTTGGTTTACATCTACGTATAGGTGGGCCCCACGAACTGAGGGTTCCCAGAAAAATATTCAATTTTCAAGATGATGATTACTGTTATTCAATTTACTCTCCATCCAACCACACATCCATCCATTTTCTTCCACTTATCAAATTCGGGGACGCTAGGGGGTAGCCTATCCCAGTTATCATAGGGTGAGAGGCAGGGTACAACCCATATCTGTCACAGGGCTAACACATAGAGACAGACAGCCATTCACGTTCACATTCACACCTACGGTCAATTCAGAAACATCAATTAACCTAGCATGCATCTCTTTGGATTGTGGGGGAGGAAGCCAGAGTACACAGATAGAACCCATGCAGAAACACATGGAGAACATGAGTTGAACTCCTGTTCAACTCACCTTAAGATTGAACATTGCGGCTGATCAGTGTGTAGAATAGCCTTGTAAAGCTCTTGCTTTCTTGTAATCTCTTCACTCCATCCACAGACAGTCCACACACACAAACGTGCAGTGTTCACATTATATAATGTAAAAATGTTCACAGCAGAACACTTGGCTGACAGCACCTTCCCAGCTTATGTTAATGAGCATCTCCCATGTTGAACTGTAGCCAGCAGCCTGGCAGTGCGAGGGAGTGAGAATCTGTGCTGTCAATTATCCAGTGTGAAACTAGCCTGGTCGGACAGCTTGTAGCACTCAGCCACCAAATATAGTGCGCCTAATGCACGCTTGCCTTTCCTTGAGCTGCTTTAAAACGCTTGTTTAATGCACATCAGATCCTTTAAATCATGTCTGAGCCCTGCATTGTGAGAATGGTTCAAACCAAAATTTCAGTTTGAGCTTTGAGGCAACAAGTGAGGGTTTCCTTGCCCGTAACATGAAAAAAAATAGTCATAATAGACCCGCAAGAGGTTTTTGATCAATAAAAAAGCACTCGGTAATTATTTGGCCTGGAGCTGAGGTGTCTGGCCTCCTTCCTAACACAAACCAACGCTCACACACATCTCCCAGCATTTTGAGCCACTTGGCGATCCAGGACGGCACCAATTGCAGCCAAACAGCACCAGAAAAAAAATTAATCTACAAAGGTTAAAGAATGAAGCTGACATGCTGACAAAGCTGCATTGTTATTTCCGCATCAATAATAGCAACATGTTTCCTGTTCACCAGACGTTTCTGCTGGAGCCCTGCTCTAATTAACCAACATGCTGCTCTACATTGTGAAAATGGGGCTCGTAAAAAGGATGGGAAGGTCTGTGCCAAACACCTGGTGATGTTGTTAGAATTTCTCCTGCTGACAGACCTCAAAATAGATGGCTTAATGTCCCTTGGACTTGTGTTTTTAAACATTCACTAACCTTACAGCTCAAGTTCTGGGTTTGAAAGAACAGGGGGAAGTGGAAGTGATCTGTGCATGTGCATGTGAGGAAGACAAAGCCTTCATTAAAGATCAAGACCACGGTCATGGTAGTTATATCAAATTCCACCAGACCAGCTGCTATTCGCTATTCAGCCTGGATACAAAATTCTCCAAATGGACTCTCTCCAAGTTCAGCTCTTGCCAATCATTCCAGCTGTTTGTTCATTTTGCTCTTTTTTCCTTACATTTCATTGCTTTGGAAAAGTCAATTGTTTCTCTGGAATTAAAATAACTGCATTCTGAGAAAATCCAGGTTTTGCATTTGAAGATGGTCACACGGCACATAAGCTCCACAACTGTGTGAAACACACCGGAAAATCCAAACTGGAAGTCGCATACTAGCACAGGGCTTTAGAAGGGAAGGTCATGTTTGACCTCCAGACAGAGACAACTACTTTCCCTTTTATTACACTTCAGATTCAACAGAGGGGAAGACTAGCTGCTACTAGTTTTCTGCTAACTACAGTTTAACAGCTTTTATCAATCTTTATCTTCGAACCAGAATTATGATTTTTGTCTTTGTCCACCTCCAACTGGAGGTTGGAGTTTATCTCATTGCAGATTAATTTCAGGTGGGAAGTTAATGTATGAAGTACAAATAGGTCATTACTGTACTTAAATTGAATTTTCAGGTATCTGAAGTTTACTTTACTTGTTTATTTTTCTGACACGTTTCTCTCCCTACATTTTGACACAAATATCTGTGCTTTCTACTCCGTACATTTTCAAAACAGACTTGTTACGTTTAGATTTTTCCGAGGAAAAACAGCAAAATGCAGGCGTACTGGCAGGTATGACACTATGACAGCACACTAATTTAATTAGTCAGTTGAAATCACAGACAGCACAAAAGACAGATTTAGTCACTCATTGGTTTTGTTAAGTTTCATAATGAAATCTCAAGCTGACCAAGGGGTGGAATACTTGCGAAACTGCACGCTGATTGGCTAACGATTTCTGACTGATGAGTTGTTAGCCAATGAGCTTACCTTCAATAATGCTCTTTTCTGACTCTTAAAATTATGCCAGTTTATAAAATTGACTTAATATTTTATTCACCATAACCTAAAACTAGCAACTGAGCCACTAAAGTCATCAGGAAAGTGTCTGTGAAGGTTCTCATTCATCCAGGTCATGGTAGTCTAAGGAGCTTGGAAAGAAAAGCGTCTGGACTTCTCTAAGTTTCTTGAAAACGTTTCACCTCTCATCCGAGAAGCTTCTTCAGTTCTAAGAGCAAATGGTGGAGAGTCCCAGATTTAAAGCCTTATGGGAGTGTCTCCCAGGAGGGTCATGGACCCCCTGTGGATCCTCTACCTAATCACACGAGTCCAGGTGTGAAAACGGGTGTGGGTCTCAATCAGCCAAGGTTTCGCGTGAACCCATTGTGAGACCTATCCCCATTCTATCATGTGATTTCCTGA
>VVHJ01032422.1:0-25459 GCA_015107715.1 Tylochromis polylepis
CACACACACACACACACATATACACACACACACACACACACATACACACACACACACACACATATATACACACACACACACACATATATACACACACACACACACACATATACACACATATATATACACACACATATACACACACATATACATATATATACATATACATATATACACACACATATATATATATATACACATATATATATATATATATATATATATATATATATATATATATACACACACACACACACGTTCATGTAAATACTGTTCAGAGAATGAGCACCCTGCTGCAGGTTTGTGCTCTCAGAGTGCTTCATGTTTTTCCTGTATCAGATCCATGTGGGGAGACTAATGTGTCATTAGTAACCGTCACATCAATCTGCAGAGAGGATGACAAATGTGGCTTTGTGTCAAAGCTGGTGCAATGTATTTTATGGCTACATGGCATAATTATTACAGAGATGAAAAGTAATTACATGTGCAGAAAACGTGGTGACTTGATATGCATGAGAGGTGGCGTGCAGTGTATAAAAAACAAAATGCGTAACAGTCAAAAGTCACCAGGCATTCAGCTGCCAATTATCCTTCTCTTGTGAGCATTAAAGCGCTGTGCATTGTTTACCGTTAACAGATGTAATTGAATAATAATGCCATGGTCCCACC
This sequence comes from Tylochromis polylepis, assembly GCA_015107715.1. NCBI lineage: Eukaryota > Metazoa > Chordata > Actinopteri > Cichliformes > Cichlidae > Tylochromis > Tylochromis polylepis. Next base: position 670 of record VVHJ01032422.1, read on the forward strand.
TGTTCCCTGTGTAGCTGCATTGGTTGGAATAAATGAGCTGTGCTTTCCCTTTTCCTCCCTGGTCCTCCTTCCTCTTCCCCCTCACTCGCTCTGAGAGCAGGGTTGAGAGGCCTGCCCTCGCAATGGCTATTAAAATAATGTGGCCTAACCTAAGCAGAGGTTAACCAGGTAATGTCCTCAGTACTGCTCCTCTCTCAACATGAATAATGCAGATCAGGTTTCTAAACAAGCACACAAATGAATCTATAAATCACGCAGGTCGGGGCAATCTTATTAGCTACCCTTCCCCCACATAACCTCCATCCCATCTCCCCCTGATTTGTAGCTGTCAGGCTCCTGCTGAGGGGGCTTCCTTGTATAAACATGTAGTTAAATGTCCTATTGGTTTAATATGTAGGACATGGACTAACAACCTGGAGAACAGTGCCATGCAGAACTTAATGCGTTCTGCAGAAGCGTACTTGTTCACTTTTCATACTGCAGTTTTCAACACTGAGTACAACATTATTAAACAATAATATGATGTCACTGCTAAATAAATCATGGCTTCTATGAAAACATGCTGAATCAGCAATCTGGCTCCCAGCTATTATAAAACCAGTTTGATATGTTGGATCACCAGCAAAGAGTGGTCAAATAACACCAACACCATAACAGCATAATACACAGCAATACAAATACAGTGACTTTTATCATAACAGAGGTGTTTGAGTCCACCTTAATTCCACAGCGCATATATTATACTTATCAAAAATGTCTTGGGTTATAATATGAATACATTTACTATACTATTTGATATGTTTCATATTATTATAGTCATTCCCTGCATTTGGAATGAAATGAAGAATAAAATGTTATGGATTTTGTGGCTTTTTCTTAAAATATTTAGCTGAAATTATATCTTGTCATTACTCCATGTTACTTGCCGAGAACTTTTTTCATTTCCTAAAAGAGTCATTTCCTCAGCTTTTAAAACGTTTATTGTTCTAAAAACATGCAGAGCTTATGTTTTGCCACAATGGCACTTATGGTTATTCTAATCCCCTGGGATTTGTGGGGATAACAAGCAAATCATAACTTATCTGCAGAGCAACGTAGTGCGGACAATGCGAGAGGAAAAAATTAAAAAAAAAACCAAACCCCCCCAAAAAACAAGGAATCTCAAGTAATTAAAAAAAAAATAAAGAGAATAGGAAATAATCAGCAGAGGTTTCCAGCAACAATTTTCCAGATGTTGCTGGAATCAAATGTGAAAAAGTTATGAGTTATGGAGTGACGAACATAATGCAGTGTCTCTGTAAACAGCACGAGTCGGTCATTGTAAATTTCACGTTTCCTCGCAGAATAATTACCAAAACAGGAAAATACCAGAAAAAACACAAAGACAAGCACATTAATCTTATACACGAACCCACTCCTGTGCTCCTGTCCCTTAGTCATAAATGAACAACATGCTGAGGGGTAAGTGTGAGTTTCACCATTAAATCTCAAGATGTAAGAAGACACACATTCCCCACCAATCCCCAACCAGCCAGTTTCAACACCATCACCATCTGTAAGGAAAGTATCCTTTAATAACTGTTCCTGCAAGTCCCGCAGACTCATCTTTAAATTCTCAACTCCGCTCCCCCTTCATCAAAGGATAATGTGAACAGACTCCTCGAAGTCGAGTCACTGCCGGGCGTACGAAATGGAGAACGACGATGTTTAGAAGTGTGCGTGCGTGCACATATATGCAGTGATCCAGGAAACACGAGTTTAGTTCACATACAACTAAACCCATTTCATTTGTCATATCTAGAATGCGCTCCCCCATACTCCATCAAACAAAGCCACTGCTAGCTCACAGTCATTTCCCTCTCTCCCAATTACAAATGAGTCCATTAGTGTGTCTGCAGTGAGCCCTGCGCTGTCTCCCAGTAATGGCTTGTGAGATTTCCATCATAATCATAATGGCTCCCAGAGCAGCCATGAGTGCAGATGGAAGGTCGCTCATAGGTAATGAGCTATCTCACCACCCAAAGGGCACGTCTTTTAGTTATTTAGAACTGCATGCCTACGACTTCATGGCTGACATACAAGCTCGCTTGTGAGTATGTGCTTTGTGGACTCTCGTGACATGTTTCTATGTATGAGGATGCGGGGGCGGATTTAGGAAAGCGGGGGTAGACACGGCCCGGCACTGATTAACATCATGAAATTGGTGTCTGGGCTGCAACTGTACATGCTAAACCACGAAACTCAAGCCAACACATGACAGCTAACAGCAAATGCCATCCAGACATTAGTTTGCACGTTGACATTCCGTCTCCCTCCCCTGGTCGTGTAGCATTGCCAAGCAGAAATATCATTAGGGCAAGCAGTGTCAGTATGACTCACCTCCACTTGCCATTCGGAACACATCACATTCTTTTCTCTGGCCTTGGATTGCAGCACATCTGCATCTTCTGCCAATTATTCTATGAATGCTGGTCTTGGTAACATTTCGAGTGTGCGCGCGCTCACTGTACTAGTGAGCTAGCTGCCTGCATAGCCACAGGGCATGTGGGACTGGGAGGAATGGGCTAATACAGGGCTGACCCATGCTTAATTGACCTGAGAGCTGTTGTGATGTGGGTCATATCAATGAGGTGACCTGACATTTTTATGTAAGACCTTGGTTTTTCTGAAGCTTTGGTGTCTGCTTTTATAGACCTTCATAAGAGCAATCGATGCCTCACAGTGGGAAACACTGGTTTCTAGGAATTTCAGAGGAAGATCTGACCTACATATATGCTGCTTCCTGAAGCCATGTATAGAACCCTGTAATGACAGTCAGTGACTGTTAATGGCAGACTTGACCTGTACCTATCCCTACAGGGACAGATCAGGCACAACACTATGTCCACTGATGGGTGAAGTGAATAACACTGATTATCTCTTCATCATGGCACCTGTTAGTGGGTGGGATAAATTAGGAGGCAAGTGAGCATTTTGTCCTCAGAGTTGATATGTTAGAAGCAGGAAAAATGTGCAAGCGCAAGGATTTGAGCAAGTTTGACAAGTTTTGATGGCTAGACGACTGGGTCAGAGCAGCTCCAAAAATGCAGTTCTCCCGGTTATCTATCAAAAGTGGTCCAAGGAAGTAACAGTGGTGAACCAGCGACAGCTTCATAGGGGGGAAATGCACCAGGACCGGACCACGGAGCAATGGAAGAAGGTGGCCTGACCCGATGAATGACATTTTCTTTTATATGCATTTTGTATCATGCGGATGGCCAGGTACGTGTGCGTCACTTACCTGGGGAACATCTAACACCAGGATACACTATGAGAAGAAGGCCAACCAGCAGAGGCAGTGTGATGCTTTGGGCAATGTTCTGCTGGGAAACCTTGGGTCCTGCCATCCATGTGGATGTTACTTTGAAAAATACCACCTACCCAATCATTACTGCAGACCATGTACACCCTTTTGTGGAAACAGTATTCCCTGTTGGCTTTGGCCTCTTCGAACAGAATAATGTACTTTGCCACAAAGCAAAAACGGCTCAGGAATGATTTGAGGAGCACAACAACGAGTTTGAGGTATTGATATCAATCCAGTCAAGTGTCTGTGGGATGTGCTGGACAAACAAGTCCAATCAATGGAGGCCCCACCTCAAAACTTAAAGGATCTGTTGCTAACATCTTTTTGCCAGACACCACAGCACAGCTTCAGGGGTCTCGTGGAGTCCATGCTTCGATGGATCAGGGCTGTTTTGGTAGCAAAAGGGGGACCAACACAATATTAGGCAGGTGGTCATAATCTTATGCCTGAACGGTGTAAAATATTTGGTCTGTTTTACTCAGTGCAACTGTCTGTGCTAGTGACTCAGGTGGAAAGAGTGGGTTGGCAGTTTGATCCCTGGCCCCTTCACGTGCTACAGTGCTCTTGAGTAAGACACTGAATCCTAAAGTCCTGGCATCGTACTACATTTAAAGTCTGTAGGTACAAGGTATACTCATGGCTATGTGTTACTGCTCTCCACTGCCACATGGGGGCAATTCTTAAAAATATGTGGAACAATCTGTAATGTGGAGTACACTTGTTTAATTTTATACTGGCTATACGACTGTATAGTCAATTTATCACTCTCTAACCAGATTACTGCAGCAATCATGTTCTGATGTTCGCCATAAGAGATAACTAGAACCAGCGATAACAGACTTCCAAATATTACTTGATGCTTCGCCATTTTGCAACATAATATGCTGAATTATTAATGCTGGTAAGAATGATCAGTGGGTAGACCTCTGGGATCAGGCCTGCCCCACAGTCTGGCAATTCAAAGACCACTAACATCCTACTGTGCTGAATCAAAAGGAATTGTTTATTTACTGCTTATGCAGACTCTTTTCTTTACATTAGTCATTAGGGTGTTTTAATGATAGAGAAATATAGAGGGGTCAGTCACAGTTCCATACTCGAGTTCAAACACCCCTGGGAGGTCTGCCATCTCCCTTCACTTTAATTTGAAATCATTCAGAGGCAAAATGGTAGCTGTTTGATTTATCCCTTATTACATAGCTTCTTAAGAATCTGTCAGCCAGCCTCATGAATTCATTCATCTCCATAAGCTTTCTCTGTGCCACTTAGGCCTTGTGTAATCTGGGTGAGACCCCTTATCACTTCATTTGCACAAGCAGGAGACTATCAATTCCTGTCCAGTATCTGGAGCACAGGAATTAGAGCAGAGGTGTTTGGATGTGTCCAGACAAAGCTGCAGTGAAAAGAATCTGATTACACAATGAAACACCACGCAGGTGCTCCATTTCACACCCTACATTTACGATATTAGCGAGCATTAGTTAAATATATTTGCCGGTTTATTGCTTACGCTCTTCAGCGTAGATCAAAATCGACAGGCAATTTTCCACCATGAGTCATTGATGTATTGCCACTATGAAGAGAGAGACACTTAAAAGCATTTAGCTGGTGCCGAGCTCCACATAGCTGCCTCATAAAAGCAGACAATGGCTGAGCTTAATAAGAAACAGAATGGATCCCATGAGTGTGGAGGACCCATCAAGCTGGGGAATTTCATTTAATTTCCCCGGGGCCATCTATGTCTTGTACACATAATTAGAGCCCAACATGCAATGTTCCTTGTGTTTTGTCAATAATTCCCCAAGGAGCAATCAGGACAAGGGCTGGACATGCCTCTGTGACCTGGGCTACTTGCAACAAGCTCAGCCACCTAATTACACTGCCTCTAACAAGCAATGCGGTGGTGGCGGTTTAAAGAAAAGGATGTGGGAGGGGTTAGGGAACCGGCCTGAGCCCAGGAGCTGACAACATACAGCCTCTCTTCAGAGCCCCTCATGTCATTAAGATTGTTTGTGGCTGCCGCCATGCATGCTGGGACATCGCTGTCATTATGACAGGCTTGCTTTCTATTTCCCTCATTAAGGATCTACTTCTGTAGTGACTCACTCCCTGTGGTGAAATACACAGCAGGATATTAGAGTTATGGCCCTCTACAGCAGCTGTTTGCTTGTGCGATTTGCAATACAGGCATTTCTGTGGTGTATAATAATCTTAAGTCCATGACTACAAATACGGCTACTCAAAAGATCCTACCCAGACTTCAGTAGCAGATCTAAATATTACTGTACAGTACAAGGTACAAGGTAATTCCATGAAAATATCTCCGGGACAATTAAAAGCATGTTAGGCCAACTGGACACCAAACTAACAACTATTACCAATTTATTTACCAGATAACAATAAAACAGTCATTTTAATCTGCACCCTTGTTAATTTGGTACAAATATGACTTTTGGATTTCTCTTTGAGTGAACAGGGTTTGCTGTTGACATATGACAAACCACAGAGGGAGAAATCCTGCCTTACTGCGGGGAAGATTCAATTTTCTGTGAGCTAAGCCTGATGTGCACCGTGGAAAAACAGAGAACAGAGAGCCAGTCAATTCCAAAGCAAGTTGCCTGCAGAAATCACTGGCTTGACAAAAGGGCAATAATGGGGCAGAGGGTGTTCCTGAGAGTCACTAGCCCAGTTGCTGGGGGGGGGCTTGCGCGCAGGTGAGCCAGGCTTTGACTGACATCCACCCAGTGCACTGAGAAAGTTTAACCTTGGTGTGTTGGAGAACCCACTCTCAGCAGGGAGAGAGGGCAGATAGAGAGACAGTGAGGGATGAAGAGCGTGTGTGAGAAAAACTGATAGGTGCTAGCGAAGGGTTTCCTGCATAACAACCGATTTTTTTTCCATAAGCAGCCTGTTTCCAGAGACACTGGTTTGAACCCAAGGTCTTACTCCATGTATTATTAAACACCGGTAACTGGCAACACTGCCTCATAAATAGAGATGAGGACAGACACCTGAGGAGTCAGGGCACCGCTTGCTCTTGATCGGCCACAAATCCGCCAGCCTAACATGACCCAGAAGGTTCTACGTACGCAATACACCACAGCACACGCTTCTACCTAGCAGCCCTCTGTTTTGTTACCATCACAGCAGCTGATAAATGCCACCATATGGAGCAGGTTCATAAATGGGAAGGTCAATGATATTAAAAATACATGTAATTGAGTTTGACTCAACATGTTTGGCAGTGTAAAGGCTATTTTTAACTTAGAGCTCAGGCCAGTTTTAATAACGCTACTTAAACAACATTAGTGCAACTATTAGAAATATGGGGAGAGCTAATGAGGGGTTTAACAGATGGTTATGAATGTAGTTCAATCATTTACCAAGAATAACACGCCTTCTCCACTCTATTGATATAGAATCTCTCTGTGAGGAGACTGTTATATCATGTGTGCAAAACCGAAACAGTGGAAAATAAGGCCCTCATTATGCTATCCTTAAATATAGACTGGACTTAATATTTCTTTAACTGGGGTTGCGTTTCCACTCAAGCCTCTTTGTATGTGGACAATCTCATAAAGTCTTTGATATATGTACACAATTTGCCTGAGAGATTTTTCTTTTCCAGGTCAGGAAAGATGGAAATGGCTTTTTCTTTCCACAGGAGTAAACATCTCAGTCAAACAGCATATTTATGGTTTTTGTTGCTGATAGAATTATTTTCCATCCCCTGTGTTCTCAGCTTGCACTGGGAATTGAATCATTGCCTTAGAAACATGATTCACTGCTGTGACTGTTTTTCCCCCATTCAATTTCAAGGACTTGGCAACCTTGTCCTATTCAAACGTGTGCATTATTACATTTTATTGTTGGCCATAAATGAATGGGGAGGTTGAGCACTCTAGAGGCAAGTGTAACACACATTAGGGCTTGTATAATATCACATCTCAAGGTAAGAGTCAAACCATCTACAATTCTGTGTTTCAACACCAAAACTGACACGCTATTAGCTATCACAAAGCGTCAGGAGGCAATCTAAAAGGCAATAGCGATGTAGTTTTAGATCATTTTTCTCCCGAATGAGACGCGGTGAGGTCCACAAAGCTGGAAGCTTTCATGGGGCAATTTAAAATACAGTGGACTTTAAAAGCTTCTGACAAATTAAAAACACTTTCCAGCTCTTACTCTGCCTTTGTCCTCTTAGTCTAAATATTGGTTGTAAAGCTACGCTCTTAGCAATCTGTTTTTTTTCCTTTACAATTAAAATGACGTAAATTGACTTTCACAGAAACAAACCCGACATTAATGACAATGCTGATCATTGTCCACCTCTGAGGCTATGAATGTTAGCACGAGATGAAGTGCTGTGACAGAATGAGGATTTACCTGCTGGGACAATGAGGAGGTGCAGGATCTGGAGCCAGCTACTGTAAATGGGTCACAGTGACTGTAAAGGAGAATGAAGGGGGGGACCGAACCCCAGAGGCTAGCCATACTGCTGACTCTCAGTTCACTATCACAGCTCTTTAAGTCTCACGGGCTATGCTCCATTAATAACATTAGCGCGGGCTGAATATGCGGGCTTGTTTCTCTACATTCCAGATTTGTCTCATTAATTTAGAGTGTTACAGAAAATAAGATAAGAGGTACATTAAACAGTAAAAAAGGTCATTTAAAAAAAACATTTCTACAAGATATATCAAAAGAAGTCATCAGCCCACAGCTAACACATCAGCAAGTTTTAGCACATGCATATAGCAATGTGAAATTAGGGAGTGTAAATTGGAATGTAAATTAAGAAATGAAAAAATACAGTTGGTGGGGAATATCAACAGTAAAAGTATACGTGCATGAAGACATCTTTAACTCATGTCACCTTCTCAATGCAGAGGGGGAAAAAAAGTAAACACGCGCTACCCTCACTGCTGTGGCCTACCTCTGAAGTGTCAGAACTGTACTTCTGGGTGGGATGGGTGAGATAAGATGCACTACAGAGGAGGGGAGGTAGCGGGGTGGGATGGGCATATGGGTGTGTGTATGTTTGTGTAAGTGTGGAACTGTCTAGGGAGTGTTGCTGCCTGCTGACCTGGTCATCCATTAGACAGGGTCCATCCATCCAGCCCCCAACATACACTACCACCTCCTCCACTTCCCCCACCTGAGGCCCATCATTGCGGCTTTCTGCCAGGCCTGGAATCTCCACATTAATTTCTCATCTGTGGCACCCTAATGAGCTCCGCCTGCTCGTCCACCTCTGAGACCGTAGTGATTATCAGACAGGGGGGCAACCATTTGTCAATGGCAAGAGGTGGCATTTACACTGCTGACCTTGCTGACAAGGAGAGAGGAATCAAACTGGAGGAGAAATTAGCAGAGCAGGCAATGAATAGAAAAGAAAAGCAATCAGAAGCTCTGGAGAGCAATGCTGCCTAACATCACGAGAACCACCGCGCATAAACGTGATCGCCACTCCAGGAAGTGAAAATGGGATGCTGTCCAAATCTCCATCTATCTTTTGTTGGTCCTTCTTTTGGTGAAAACTGCTAAAGAGAATTAACGTTGAGCCATTTTTTATTTGCACATTCACATTAACTTGATAACTGAACTCTAAAAGCAGAATAATCGTGTTCATTTTCATTGTAACTTTCTCAGCGTGGAGGTGAGTGGAGGCCCTCGGTTAGCTGCAACACAGAGCGGTGGGCGGTGCATGCCTCTCAGAGGGAGCAGGGATTTGCCGGTTATTGGATGGAGGGGAGCGGTGTAGGTCTGTGACACCCGCTAACCTTGGCCAGGACTGCTGGGACTTAGAGGGTATCCATCACCGTGGCAGCCCCGAGACCTAGAGTGGGGGGAAAAGCCACAGAAGTTGCCGGGGGAGGGAAAAAAGCTAGTAAAAATTTAATGCACTCCGCAGAGCAGTCATGTCATACTTGGTTATGGAAAATAATCCCAGATGCCTGCAGTGCTAAAATGGAGCTGTAATGTGCTCGCCTCCTAACCCGGCCTGACAGCCATGATGTACGACTACCATTACCGGAAAATATCACTTCAACTAACCCGTGATCCGGCTCCGCTAAGGGTCATATTATCCATGAGGAACAAATTACACTCCCCCAAAGTAAATACAAATTTCCTACACTGACTGGGTACAAAGCACAGAGCGGGGAGGGGGGCAGGCGGGAATGTTACCTATGACAACGCTCTGCAGAGTGACAAGGATGATAAAGTACATGACAAATCACTGGCTGACAGGGTACTCTAGTGCAATCAGCCTCAGCCTCGGCCTAGCGAGCACCCACTCAAGCCTGTAAACACTACTCTCTTCCTTTGGAGGGGGCAAAACACATAATCTTTTAACGCTGACAAGTTGCTCTCTCCTTTTTATTACTCATCCTTCCCACTGCGGCGGAAGAGGAAGGGTTTGGGGTGAGGCTGTGTGGGGGGATGGAAGATATAAAATGGTTTTATGTACAGTGCTGCTGAGTGATTGAGAAACACGACTCTTCTGGTATAATTGCCTGAGGGCAAACACAGCAAAACAATAAAGGAAGAGAAACAGCAAATATATTACTAGTTCAGATCTTTATTTTATGTCAAGGACAAACAGGTTCTCTTGGCTGCTCCAAAGCACCTACTTAGATCCCTTGCCTCCAATAAGAGCAAAGCACAGCAAATTACAGCACTCTGCTGCATGGCCATTAATAAGATGCAGAACATTTTCAAAATGGCATTTACAGCTTGTGGCTACTGACAGAGCGAGTAAATAACACTTAGGAAGGTGTGGTCTATAAAAAAGGCCGGAGGCAAGAGAAATAAAAGCTACACAAGTGATAAAGTTCTGCAGATTACAGTATAGACTCATTGTCTTCACTAAGGGCCTAAGTGCATGATTGGGGAACAGTTACACTTGTGAGAAGCACTTGAGCACTACCACACATTCATGCGAAAAATGTTTGACGGGCAGTTTCAAGGTGCCACTTACTAAGTAAAAAGGAGAAAAAAAAATCACTTAAGCATTCGCGAGTCCAGACAGAGTGAGAGCCTGAGCACTCTTGACAATATTACAAAGAGTTCTGAGACAAGGTGGGAAAACTTACCACTGTTAGATTGAATGAAAAAAAAAAAAGAAAAAAAGATTAAATGCTGAGTGAATGTTTCAGTGCATGAATTTTAAGATAAATGAGGCAGGGTGCGTTTACATCATAAAAAATGTATGTTATTATCTGTGTAATTTTCCCCAAAGGATTTAAAGTGTTATTTATTTATTTTTTTTGTTTCCCACAGAGATCTGGACCTTTCAGAGGCATCATTTTGAGGCTTCAGAAAGATTTCTCATGCAATGAACCAGTGTTTATAGACCTTTGGAGGATGAATATGAACGATACCCGATGCTATAGAGCTCTCGTCTTACCCAGTAAAGTGGAAGTGGAAATAAGCTATTCTCTACAAGTCAAGTCCTGTGTAGATATAATAAAATGTTACAGACCACCTGATCCTGTTTGGATACCTCAAACAAGCAGAGAATTTGGTTGACTGCATCTAGGAGCAAAGGATGAGCCAAGCTAAGACAGACGATAAACAAGATCATTATTCAACACATTTACAAAAGAATGGGTCATTTCCCCCCCCATATATAGCTTCAACTACTGAACCCCAAAAAATTGCCCTTCTCATTACATGAGCTCTGAAAGGACAGTTTTATACACACTGGCTGCTGGGAAAGAGATGCTAATAGTACGAATACAGGGCTAATAATACCAGTGTTGTGCGACGAGTGACTGCTGATAGGCGTCCTCCTAGCTGTCTCCCAGCATGCCATTAACATGTCACACTGCAGAAGGCCCCATCCTACAGGTCACTTTGTAATGAGCAAATGCTCTGACAGTTTCCAGCACATGCAGAGACACACTCACACAGTAATACACGTACAGGATTGTGTGCACACATACTCTGAGATGCGAAAAAGCTGTCTCTTATCAGAGCCTGGCAGCTCCTGGCGACACGGCAGAGGCCTTCTACACCAGGCAGAACATGATTTCTCCTGGGAACACTTTTTCCATTTCCTGCTTTTGAAGGGAAACTAAATAAGCCACGTTTGTCCTCATCTGAATACATTTGACCCATTAAAATGACTCTGCTCTCCTGCGTCCTCCTCTGCTGTGGCGTTGTAAAGTAGACCACGACGCTCACAGAATGCAAATGACAACAGCGGCAGTGGGCATAGCGCGCAAGGCTCCTGGCAGGAGCAGATAGTGGCAGGTGACGTGGACTAAGGAGGGCTGGGGGTGTAAAAGTGTTGAGTGGGAGCTCCAATTATTCCCTTACATTGAAGAAGAACACATGAGTCAGCCCCTGTCATAGGGGTCCCCATTTACTAATTCACTCCTCTGTTACTTTAACACACAATTAATCAATGACAGGAAGGTGTAGTCGGTGCTGTTCATCAGGAGCGTAACGTGAGCCAGGGTGAATTAATACAGTCACTGGGGGGATTACAGCTTACCATGCTCTCTCTCTCTTCCTGAAACAAGAAGGAATTGCCACCGAGACAAGAGCAATTTAAATCGACAACACTGAGTAATGACTCAATTTGCTGCAGAGTCTAAACACTACAAGCAAATGGCATTACTAAATCATTAGAGCACATCTAGCTCTCTGGTTAGAATTCAGTGGCTAATATGGCTGCTTTTAGAATCTATAAGGCGTGCTCAAACTGAATACCTGGATTTTAGAGTGCGTTACAGAATGAAATCAGAACAGTAACAAACTTTTAAATGCTTACAGGTACTTTGATATTCTGAGCAATGCACCTTTTCTTTTGACCTAACTGTGATTACATCATTACGTGAAATAAAAACAAGCAACCCAGAAGATGAAATACTACGTAGATAACACACATTTATGCATCCATGTCCAGCGCTGTCTAGTTTGAGAATTCGATCTTGGCAAGAAGGTGAGGAAAAGGTTTTGGCAAAATTTTCAGAGTGGTCCAAAAGTAATTGGGGTGAATCGAGCTTACCTCGGTGACATTTTAAAGACAGCTCTGAAAATGATGGAGTGGAAACAGAACACGAGCCTCTCATACCCATCCCTTACACAGCTCAAGCTGAGAAGATGATGAATTTCCATGAGCCTAGACCTTGGAGTTTCTTTTACCTTTTATTTTAACCAACAAAAATATCCTCCTGCTCAGTCGCCTTTAGCTTTCAGACCTCTTAATCCTGTATTGATTTGCAGTATTTATACATTTACAGTTCTCAGACAAAGAGTAGAAGCTATACCAGTTCCACTGCAGTACTGTTCTGTTTATGAGTGACATATAATCAGGTGTGTGCTTTTACCATCTGAAGACGTGACAATAATGGACACATGACTATCTCATCATCTGTATATTTCAGCTTTTAGATTAGTATACTATACCCACCCTATACTCTTCAGGCTAGGAGTCAGCTGGGTGTAGAAACAAGATCTGAATCACAATTCCAACCACACACTCATTAACTCATATTATGCATATGGTACTCTGGATACAAAGCGTATCACTTCAACTCAACCATACAAACCTCGGGATCTTGTTCATTTGATTCTTAAGGTTCTGACACTGAGTCATGATTCCTTTTAGGCTTCTTTCTGGATGTTGGCAAGCTATGATTTTTCTGCATTTTGTCTTCTGTTTGTTTGCAAAATAGGTTACACTAGCAAGAAGCTCAGAGCACCTCTTTGGACAGGGCCAGAAATTCCTCAGCATTACAAACCCTGGTCCGTGTGTAACTGATCTGATAGACATCATTAACCTCAAAACAACACCAGCGCCGCTATATTGTTACTTACAGAGCCATAAATGGGTAAATTAGCTTCTTTACTTGTGTAACCTTTAAACGCTTGCCAACATCTGTTATGATTATTTTTCCTTCTCTAGAATTACAGGGTACCCAGTATTTGCTCTAGGACACTAGAACACTAAAGCTTAATCACTTTTTCTTCCCGGGAGACTTAAAAACCTCTGGAAAAAACGCATTTGAAAAAATACTATTCTTGCATCTGTAGTCATTTAGTAGTAGTACCATTTTATCTGCATGTTATTGCTTTAATTAATTTGACCATTTTTGCATTCTTGTAATTGTGTATTTATACATTATATTGTATTATATTGTGTACACAGATTCTATAACCTGTTGAATTCCATGATATTTGCATGACTGACATTATTTTGGCTTTTCCCCAGAACCACTTCCTGACTTTGTTAAATCTGAAGAGCCTATTTGCTGCTAATCAGTTGTGCGTCACTGCCATGCGTTTTGTTGCTGCTGTAAAAATGTAACTGCAACAAAAGTGCCAAAACTGAAGCAATGAACCTCTCAACACCACAGCTCACAGGAAGATACTATAGATCCTGGCAGGAGGTGGTTTTGCCTGGGATTACAGAAACAGAAATACAGTATTCAGTAAAGACCTAAATGCAGGAGTGGGTTCAGCAAAAAAGAGTGTGTCACAAAAACAGACTGGCAGAGACACCAGTATATAGGTAGATGGATAGACTTGGCTTCAGATACAAAAATAGAAGCTATGGAATTCATGCTATAGACATGCTAGTCTGTACTTTAAATAAAAGAAAGCCTGTACCCAAAGCCCTGGCTGCCAGAGCAGTCTCATTTAAATGTCATTGAAATCCTAAAAAGCCAGAACAGTTCAATTTAGATTTTGCACATCATTAAGTCATTCATAATTAATGTGCAACTAATTAAGGTTTTGTCATACTCATTAACAGGATGTTTAATTCTAATTACATTAAATTCTCAGTCTTAAAGTAACATTTGAATCTTCTTAAAACACTGATAAAAGATGCTTGAAAGGATCCAAGCACATTCAGCACTATATGAAAAATCGCAGCGATTCCAGTGCTTACCTTGTCGTCCTGGTCACTCTCAGTGTCACACTGCAAGAAAGGGAAAGAGAAAGCTAAAATTAGGAATAATATGTGTAATTCTTGGGTTTTTAAACAGTCTCCCTTTTAAACTGCATTCAATTCACATGTGTGTGGTTGCCATAATCTCATTTACCTTTGAAAAAAGAAGTCCATCTTATCAACTTTTTAATGACAAATTTATCACATAACTCATATTCTGTACCTGGATATCATCAGATCAGTTCATTAGCTGATCCAAGCACCAGAATGTGAAATAAAGTTAATTTTTCAGGAGCACCCGTGCCCTTGTTAACACTGAAAGCCACGTAAAATTCAGACAGAGCTGGAATCTCAAAACTCTAATCGCCACTGGAATTATAATACCACGATGTGTGTTCCTGCTTCAGGCTGGGGATGGCAAATTGACACGAGGAGGAAGGGAACTTTGTAATGGTGGGAGGAAAAAGGGGGCTAGATTTCAATTTTTTGTTCCAATTTCAATTTCAAGGTCCACTTAATTCTTTATCAACTAATTAGCGTGATGCTGGGTGAATGGCGGCCCTCATAGTTGTGCATATGGCTGAGGTGCAGGGAAGCACTGGAGTCAGTAATGAAAAAGGCACCGGGGGGGAATACGGGCAGGGGTTGGTACAGTGTGTGGGCAGGAGTGCAAGGAGGGGTTGGTGGGTGACGATTAAAGTATGGCAGGAGTGAAGGAAGGGGGGCGAAATGATTGACAGCCCACAGAGTGAGCGACAGAAGGCCATGTCATTTTTTTCCCTTCCATCTCTTGCTCTTTTTATTTTTTATTTTTTGCTGATCTGGGCCCTGCAGAGCTCAAAGGTAGCTGGCTAGGTTTGTGGCTGATCTGTTTCTCGGGCTGGATGGTAAAAAGAGGGCTTGCGAGCTCAGCAGGAGCATAGCATCCAATTTACAGGCCTGTCCCGCACAGCCCCAGGGGCTGCCTGCGGCACACTGCCATGATGGTCAGCTCCAGCAGCTCATAAATTATGCAGAGGCAATAAACGCACTGGGCAAACACTCCTCAGACGTTCCCCTGCTCCATTTCTCTCTCACTCCTTCTCCACCATCCACAACATTCCAACCCCGTTTTAATACAGTGCGCAGAAAGGCAGAAGCCCTACGCAGTCAGAGCTGAAAGAATAAATAAAGATAATGACAGACGACCGCAGATTACGATTACACACACGAGTATCTGTGTAATATTAAAAGCTCCAAACTGCGTGCATTTATGCATCTCTTCCAGCTCGTGAATAAACAGGCGTGTCTGTCGTGTATCGCTCTCTTGTGGCCTCCCACACAGGACTGACTAACGCAGCAGACAAGATCAACTGCATTCAGGCTTTTGAGAATATAGCAACCGCAACGCGACCAAGCACTCATTAGCCGCTTCTCTGTGCACAACACACACCAAGTGACACAAGCAAGCGAGCGGTTCAAATAATTGACATAATTTTAGTTTTTTCCAGTGTGTTGTGATCCATGAAAAAAATGAGTCGAAGTCTTTCTTCCTTGTGTTCCCTTTTCTTTTTTTCTTTTTTTATTATTTTGCTCTCCCTGCTTTCCCCCAGTTCCTTGGCTGTGCAGCCAATTGCTTTGATTGCCAAGATAGAAGCCGGCTGGAATGACTTGCCCTTGCTTGTGAAGCAAATGGAACATGCTAATGGAACTCATCGTATTACCCGATGCAAAAGTGCCATAGCTCATTACTTTAAGATAAAGGGATATCATTGTAGACGGCAAGCAGAATTGACTTTCTGTGCTGCGACTTGATGATGATTTAATCAACTGCTCTCTTTCACTTCTCATCCCCGCGCCTGTCGCTTTCGCAGGTGCCACTAAACGAAGCACTCACACGGCTAGTGGGGGAGAGAAAAGAAAAGAAATTGCTGTCATTACTTTTTCCCCCCTTAGGAATAGAGGTATGCAAATTTCCCAAAGCGACAAAGGGTGGGGGCGAAAAAAAGTGGGAAACTTAATAAAATGGAAATACCTTTATAATAAGAAAAGTAAAAAATCCTAAGATCAGACCTGACAGCCAAGGGCAGGCAATTTGAACGTCCTTACGGTGCAGATGTCAACGCTCCCTTGAACTCTCCGTTCAAGCACAGGGCAAGAAGTAGTAAATAATAATATCTTGAAAAGGATTTAAAAAAAATAAAATAAAAAAAACGCGTTTCAAGCATACAAACAAGTCAGAGCTGTCACTCACTGATAAGTGATCATAGTGAACTAATGTGTTGCTTCATGCGTAACGCAACCTGAGGTGGGGGAGAAAAATCCCTGCTCGCTGAATTTTTTTTTTTTTTTTTAAATCTCTATTTCGACTAACTGACTCTTTCATCAGAAACCGAGAGAAACCTAGCAGAAGTCTCAGCTTTGCACTTCACAGTTGGAAGTGTCATGAAAGATTGGTACAGCTCATCATTAAAAACTGAGGCATGGCATTGTTTTTACAGGTTAGCATGAGCTACAGTTCTCTGTAATATGAACAGCTGCTGACATGTGAGCATGAAAAAAACCCCAAAACCTGCAGAGCTGTGATTAACTATGTCAAAAACACTTTATACCAATCCTGGGAGGCCAGGACTATTGAAAAGACATATGTCTGAAGTTTAAAATGAAACTATTATACTGAACAGAGAAAAAAATAACAAAAGTGGTGCTATTGAGATCACTGACAGGCCGAGGTAGAAAGTCTTATTTAAAGCAATAGTAATATACAGTAAGGAAACCATTAGTCTTGGGAGGGGGCTGACAAAGGAAAGTGATA
The DNA here is from genome assembly GCA_015107715.1 of Tylochromis polylepis. Taxonomy (NCBI): domain Eukaryota; kingdom Metazoa; phylum Chordata; class Actinopteri; order Cichliformes; family Cichlidae; genus Tylochromis; species Tylochromis polylepis. Next base: position 17,716 of record VVHJ01032422.1, read on the forward strand.
GTCTACCAGGCCCAGTGCTATTTACACAGGACCAGCATTATACTGTACAGCTAGACCCCAGTGTTTAGTTTAAGTAACACAGGAATGTCAAACATTAGCTTCAGCTCTAAGAGCTGTTGATGTTGGCCTGTATCCGGACCACTTCTGATTGCCGCTCTGCTCTCACCCGGGCCTCTCTTTTGGCTGAGTGCTCTTACAAATTTCCCTACACTCTGTCCAAGCATCGAGCCTGTTGTTTATATTGGTCTGAAAGTAGAAGTAAATTATTCTTGTCCTAAATCCTCTCCAGCTGAGAGCAATACTGGCCCACTGGAAGGGGAACAGAAGGAGCCATGGGCCGAATGCTAAACGATGCAGCCATGCTATCGTCTGTAACAGCAGGGCACACCAAAGTCTCCTGCCAGAGCTACCCACAGAAAAAAGTCTGTACTAAAGAGGTAACCACATCACACATGTTTGCGTGCAAAGCAAGTATTCCATGATCTCTTTTCCAGCATAACCTTCTGGATATCCCCTGGTCCACAAATACTAACAGATGTTAGACCGATCAAGAAAAAAAATAACATGACAACAATAATTGTAAAGTCCAACAGAGTGTGTTTAACATGCTTCTTATAATTCCTGATTCGCTGTCTATGTTGCTGCAAGTTAAACAGCACACTCTCTCTGCTGCGCATATACCGCTGCCCTCATGAGTGAAGTTAGCCTCAGGTTATGCTGACTGTTGAAAAACTGCCATTAGAATTAACCTCTGCCCGTGCCCTTAGAATGAATTAAATTCATAATCATTGATATGGTCTTCATTAAAGCACACTAGTGCACAGAGGATGGCGTCTGTTTATCAAACCAAGACTGGATGTCCTGCAGGGGAGCTGAAGGGGTTAAAGCCCAGGGAAGACGCCAACCTGCCTGCAAGCCTGGGAGCTGGAAAGACAGCATGAAGGATGGCAGCCACTGCCAGGGTCAGCTCTGACAGTGCCAATTTGATGTGCTGTCGTCAAGGGCTCCTCAATCCCTCCTCCTAACAGCTCCTTCCTGATATAGCTGCATGTCCTGATGGTTTTCTGATGCAAACAGTCACATGGCAAAATGGTTTTCTCCCTTCCCTGTGCATCCTCCTCCATCTGCTGCTGGGGCCTGGATGCCTCAGACCGCCTGCCTGTCACAGCGTGCGTGGAAATTAGCTGGGGAGGAGGTGCTCGCTTGTGCTAATTACATTTTAATCATTGGAAATGTGTTGGCAAATCAAGCCTTGATTGCCATCTTGGAGCGCAGTGCTCTTCTCTGCAGGTTGGGGATGGGGGTGGGATGACTTCTGGGGCTAGAATGCGTCTGAGCCCAGACTCAGCAAGCTGGACACCTCATCCTCCACCACAGCTTGGTATGGCGGCATGCCTGGCCTACCGCTGGGTAGGGGCTGTGCCACATTATTCACTGGGAATAGAGAAAGACCAGGATGGTAAAATGCGGATCTGTGCCATGCATATTCTCAAATCCCCCACTCACACCTCCCATATTTATCTCTCTTTCTCTTCCTCCCTTTCGCTTTTGCACCCACACATTACTAAGTCTGCCAGTCCTGCCACTGTGAATTGAGGAACAACAAACAGAGATGAGCTAGAGGTGACTGATGAGCTCAGGCTTTGTTACACAGCACCTAACTTTGACGCACAAAACTAGAAAAGAAGACTTAAAAAAACAAACAAAAAAAACCCCCAAACTGAATTAGTTAAATTTTCAATTTTTAAATAAACACAAAATGATCAAAGTTGACAAGAACAGTTTGTTCACAGAAAAGCTGGTTCGGTTTTGATGAACATCTGTTAAAAGCCACTTTTCCTTCGTGTTATCCAACACTATACAACAGACTGATTCATAGTAATGAGCCCCAAAACGATGGAACATATACGCATCCAAACCCATATCGTGCTTAAGGGACTTCACACCCAAGTGAACCTCAGATAAACTCTGGGATTACTTTACTTTAGCAATAAGTCCACCAGACACACATTTGTTAAAAGTTGCCCGTAAAGGACAAGTTCAGGGAGTGGAAGAAAATTTAACAAAACACGCCTCACTGGGACATCTCATTTAAAGAAGCCATGTTCTGTGATATTGTTTCTCCAGCATCTGCTTGATGCCGAACTGCTACATGAAAGTATATTGGGAAAACATAAGTCCCAAAAGAAATCACAGGGAATAGGAAAGCATAGCCTGAGTGTTTCAGACAGTCTATATAGTCACATAAAGCAAATTCTTCTTTTAGGAGCCAAGAATACTTTGTCAGGGAGGACCAGATTTCTGTCTGGACTAATATAAGCAGGTCTGATCCACATGTGCAACACTGGCCAAATGCAGCAGGCCAACATCTGAACGCAATTTCCCTTCAAATGTAAAACTTCATCCAGAAGATATTCAGTGTGACCGCAAACTCATGTTTCTAGTCAGTAGAACAGTAGAGATAAAGGAGGGAGGAAGGCCAGAAAAATGAAGCCTTCCACAAAGTAACAACAACATTACAGCCTCTGATCTTTGGTTTCAATATTCAGCACCACAGTCTTTTTATTTTTTATTTATCCGGGCCGTTCCCAAATGTATAGAAAGAATATCTGAGAGAATTTTCAAAATCTGGCTACTCTCTTTTTTTAAATATCAAATTCTTATCATTTCCTTGTTGTTAGATCTCGTTTGCTTTACATCACCAATAATGTCAAATCAGAGACGGGGAATGGGGGGATGCATTCAAGACTGAGATCACTGACTGGATGATAAGATTTCTTCAGAAGGCATACAAGTGCTATATGTGTATATTACTTTCCGTTTTTAGTGTTGAAGAAGGTAGGACATTTAACCCAGAGAGGAGGCACTGTAGTGCTGAAGTGATCCTTGGCAGAAACAGATGTTGCCGCAGGGTAAAGCACTCTGTTGATCAGTCCCATCCACCCACCAAACACGCTCACAACACCACCTGACAAGGACCAGGGTAGGAAAAAGGAACAGAGGTGCGGCACTTTGCCTTTTTAAAAATCCATTTGTTATACAAGTGCTACGTTCTCAGCGTCTCAGTTTCAAGAGTCATATCAGCACGTTTCTCCTGGTTATAGGCAAGGCTCTGGGGAACCTGGAGGTGGACAGCATTTAGGGTTATCTGATGAAAGCAGACCTTCATTCAGCCCAACTCTGTTTATATAAGCCAACAGAGGCCTGAGGCTCAAAGCAGATGCTGAATTAATCAAAGATTAATAGAAGGGTTCTGAGATAATTACATACATCAAATTGCATTGTTTGCGTGGTTATGGTGACTCCCATGAGATGAGTCCACTTGGTGTGCATTTTAATTACCCCCCTCATGCTCGACATTAATAGTGATATGATTTGGCATCCTCATTACAGCAATCTGGTCATGCACGCACACACACACACACACACGCACACACACACACACACGAAGAATTTCCCAGATGAAGAAGTGGACAAGCAGAGTTTTGACCAGCTGAGTACATGGAGTTGAGCAGGCAGATGTTCTTCCTGGGGATAGCAACCTTTTAGAATCGCTAAAGCACTGGGTACCAATTAATCCACTCTGGTATCAGTTAAAATGTAGAGACTGCACTGAAAATAGCCACATACTAAAGAATGGCACAGATTTACTGTCTTATTCTATGATCAGTTTTTAGAAAAAATTACATTTACAGTCAAAGATCCCCCGAAAAAAAGGTACTGCAATGACCATATCTTATGCTGCTAGTATCACAAATTTTCACATGATCCCTTATGAAATAATACAACTGCTAATATTAATCGTGCAAAGTGGAGCCATAATACAGAATTACCTACAACATTTACAGTTTACATGCACTTGGAAGCACGCTTTATACGAGCTGCAACCTTCTGCTGGCAAGAGATATAAACCTCATCTGCTCTCCTAACCTCCCACTTTCAGCTTCTCTCCTCCCCTCCCTCCTTTCACACTGACTCATCGCTAAGGGGGGAGAAAAACATCAGGATTAGGTTCTGTGCCTCTAATCACTTAACTCCTCACACCTGATGGCACACTATTAACTTTGACTGTCTCCAGTGACCCCGTGGGTCGTTGCCCATCACATCAAGTTTTTATTAGGGAATTTTCCTCATCATTAGCCATGGCCTGGAAACGAGCCATTAATATTCATACTGGCAAACCAAAATGAGGTCCCACTGATTTTCCATCATCCAGGCTGTCTGTGCAGCTGCCGCTGTTAACAATCACCCCAGTGCTGCACATTTGCCACGTATCATTATAGGGCTTCATAAAGCTCTTTTTCTGGGTCTGCCATGATGGGAAGGACAGCAAGGTGGTGGTGGAGGAGGAGGTGGAGGAAGCTGACACCCGTCTGAGAAAAACTGGCTAACTCTGCCAACAATCTGCCTGGAAGTCTCATTCATATACCGGCGCTGTCAGTGCTAACAACCCCTGCAGGCTCTGCCAGGTACACAGCTGAAATACGCAGACTTCCCTGTGCGCTCACATTAGAGCACACATTGTTTTTCAGTGTGTAATGGCAGCCAGGAAAGCAGTGCTTTGGAATGGATTGAAAATTGTACAAGATGCTGACATATCTAAGGATCACGGAAGGTTTTTATTTAGAGAAGAATTCTTTTCTACTTCCCAATAATACAGAACAAGCATATAGCAGTGGAGAAATATTACAGTTTATCATTACAGGTAACAGACAAAATATTTTGAGTGAATTTACAAGGAGATTTTGCTAGTATTTCTTTAACATTAGATGGCTCTTGTTTAGCATGCACTCACAGCCAGGGCTTCCACAGATTAAAAGGGTTCTGGTTGCTCACGTCGCTGCTTCTGTTAGCAAAGGAGGAGCATCTTACATTACTGCTGCTGGTGAGAGCAGGTGCTCAGGCTCCACGCAAGTGTGAACAGAGACCCGATAAGTTGCTTCACAGCAACAATGTCACAGGCATCTCCTGCTGATAAGACTCCCCTCTCTTCTCCATCCACCTCAGCTAAGAGTAGCTGGCCCAGTGCAGGGGGAAGGTCTTTTCTATGTCACGAATGGCAGCAGCAATTTAAGTGGCAATGTAACGAATGCCTGATGTTAACATATTTGCTATTTGTACCATGTAAGACAGATGTAGTAGGTTCTACCCCATCAGTGAATAAAACATCCATCCATCTTCCACTTTTCCAAGTCAGGGTTGCAGGAGAGCCGTCATGAGGTGAAAGATGGGATACACCCTGGAATGACTGGACAACTATTTGTAATCACATTCACACTTATGAGCAAATTTAAAATCACCAGTTAACAGAACCCCACCAACTCCATGCCTTTGGGCTGTGGGAGGAGCCGGAGACATGACTTCAACCTTCCTGTGTGGAGAACACAAACTCCACACAGGAAGGCCCTGGCCAGACGGTGGATTCAAACCCAGGACCTTCTTTGCGCAAATCAACAGTGCTAACCACTGCTCCACTGTGCCACACATAAAACTTGGAAAAATAAATACATGAACTTACATGACGTAATGAGACCTTAGGCTGTAAAATGACCAACTAAAGGTTATTTAGCTCAACTATGATAATTTGGGTGAAGTCTAGTTACTCGAGTATGAAACTGGTGTCTTAGTATGACAAACAGATTGCGCAGTTGACAATATTCAGTAAAACAAGGACAGAAGGTGAGACATTCTAACAGATGCAGCTGCTTCAGCACTGTCATCCAAATAATTAGAGCCGCAGTGACAAAAACACTTTGTTTTTCTTCTACTATGATTTGCTAGCTGTCACAGTGTACATCTGAGTTGCCTCATTATACAGAAAGTACTCAAATAAAAGCAGACACTGCACGCTCCTGTCAGGATTCTGTCTACCACACATGCAAACAAGCAAAGATGAATAAACATTAGTTGTTGTTGAGGGCTGGTCTTTGAGCCGCAAGGCTCACCAAGATGCGCTTTGTACAAAATAAAAATATTTAATTTGAAAGACTGATGCAAGGCAAAATGAAATTAAAAGGAACCCATGCTAACTGCTAAAACAAATTACTCGCAGCACGCTAAATTACATTTGCTCCTCCATCAGCGAGATCAAACGAGCCTAGTTTGACTCTCCTGCGCTAATGATTTCCTGCACTCACCTCCTTTTTCATCCCAGGGGTGTTAATAAACACTCTGTCTGTTTTTTTGTGGGGTTTTTTTAATGTTTATTTGTGTGGTTTATTTATACATTTCCCAGCCCTGCGTCTCGTCTTGCTACCTCCCTCTCTCGCTCACGTCGCCCATGCTGGTGGCAGGCTGGGTGAATTAGAGGGATCTAATGTAATCCCACAGACAGCGGGCTCCTGAAAAACGTGCTCAATTAAAGCAGGATGAGCCCAGTGGGAGCATCCCTGGTGGGGTGCGGGGTGACTGACATGGTCCTTTGGTTGGGATTAATTAGCATGCTAAATGGTAGAGCACGATAGCAGCCTAAAAGCCTAAGGACAGCCACCTGACATCCACCACCTCCCACAACACCAGTACAACATTATTATGGCTGTGGTTCGATCCGGTCCAGCCCGGCTGTCCCTCGCAGCCTGATTTAATTTCCTGACAAATGCATGCAGGTACAGACTAAAACAACAGACCAAGGACTACGCAGAGCACCCGTCTCATAATACATGCCTTACCCACAGTATCTCGTTGAGATAATTACAACTAAAATGTCAACTTTGAAACGTCTTGCTGATGTTTTTCCAGGCTCTGTAATTCTACCTTTTAAAAATAATCCCAGTTTTTGTCTGACACTTTTCTGCAGTAAACAGGCTGTCACCAGGTTGGACAACACAGCATTATTACAAAATGACAGGTGGGATTGTGGTTAAAGTCATGCTTACAGGAGGACTCCACAATGAAAGACTGTCCATGAATGAAAGGTTTGCCCAGCAATCTGGAACTATCAGGACAATTTTTCAGCTTTTAATCTTTTTTTTTTTTTTTTTAATTTGTGTAATCCCTTTCAACATTTTCAAAAACATCTTACAGCACAGTATTCTTGCCCCCCCCCAAAAAAGGTCTGTAGATTTCAGGGTCAGCCCCTTAAACCATCCAGTGAATTAATGAGAACTTGGCTAATCATCACAATGCAGACTGCGTCAGAGTGAAAAGAATAGACTCCACCCATCTCAAGTCAAAAGAGTGGAGCGCACAGCTTTTTGGGAGACTGGTGTCTTGTCAGTGAGTACGGGTCAGCTGTCACAAGGCCCACCAGTGTTTTTCTAAGCCACTGGTTACTGCTCCCTTTGCGTGTTGTAATTAGTGTCTCTGAATAAGCAACCAGGTTCCAATACAAACTGACCTACCCTCACCTCCACTCCCCAACTTTCAAGCTTGCTCAGCACAATATCCAACATATAGTTTATGACAGGCCTCACTGGGGCTTTCTTACAATCCACAGACACTGCGGAGGGGAGAAAAACAAAAAAATAGAGTATTTTGTCAGCTGTAATTACTCTCCAATTATATGGTCAAAATATGTCATTACAGGGCACTTTGTTGTCCAGGCTGTCTGGCTTTGATCAAGTTGTGGCACAATGTGTTTCACATTAGTGGCCCTACTATGATGTATGTCTCCTGTCACGACAAGGATAACAGTGAGGTCAGCAAAGCCATCCATCCCTGAAGTAACCCCCACCCCCTTCTTTCTGGCCACTGGGAGTTAAAAAAAAAAAAAAATCACGAGGAATGGAAACAAGAACAGTGACAG